>OY755250.1:24207183-24370755 GCA_963576725.1 Azorinus chamasolen
AACTGGTACAAATTAATTTACAACTTGTACAAATGAATGTACAGATCAATCCACATTCACAGCCTACAGCAGGTAGAGACGAATTAACAGACCAGCCCTGCTCCACAACCTACAAGCGTTATAAAAGAAATTGACAGACCAGCCCGGGATGAATAAACGGTTCACAGCCTACAGCCGGTACAAATGAATTAACAACCTACAACCGGTACAAATGAATGATCAGACCAATCCACATTCACAACATACAACATATATGTATGCTTGCTGTAGATTACAAAAACAAAATATGTTTAAACCAACCTACAATCGGTACAAACGAATTAAAGGGTCAGCCCAGGTTAAATCATTGTTTTTTTTATTAGTTGTAAGGTTTGACGATGTTTAGTACCGTGCCCTCTTGTATGCGGCTCTCCCTATTTCACTGTTTATATTACCTTTTCTAGATGTTATAAAGAAGTAGCACGTACAAGAAATTAACGTTAGAGACATTTAACTGTGTTATGCTATTCATACATTATCTGTCATTGCAGCTGCGAAATCCCGTTTTACAATGCCCCTTTTCGATGTCACCTTGGCGAACTGCATCTGATACCAAACATTCACTAATTTATATCAACTCTTAACTGATGGAGTATCAACTGATAGCATATGCAAACAGTTTAGACGAGACGCACGGTAACTTAGGATCGGGACTGTTAGACTCACTGGTTATCTGTTTATAAAGAAATGGAAGAAATACTCGCCCTGTCTATCAGACGTAACAGACGTAAATACAGGCACTGAATTGGTTAACCTTTACACCGCGGAAATTTCAAATGGACTATTCCAAACTTGAAACAGGTCAATCTCATGGTGAATATTTAGGGATTGTTCTAAAGGAAAGAGTACAATGACAAACAGTGCAGACCCTCATGAGAGGACTAGGATCCCTCTAATCAGGGTCTACACCAAGGTTTGCTAAGGACATTAGGGACTCGTGTCCCGCATTGTTAAGAAAGACCCGCATGTTTTTTATGTTTATTACGGTAAATAATCTCTTTTTGCAGAAGTATGTGTTGACGTTGTCGGTGCAAACTGTCCGGTACTGAAGGATATCATCTGTAAAGACCCTAGCGCGGCAAAGGGACTATGTCCTAAAACATGCAATGTAGGATGTGGTAAGTGTTGGAATGGTGATAATGATGGCGAATTTTTCTTCAGAATTATTTTCTGCAATTTTCTCTTTTTGTATTGCAATTTTTGCTTTAGGGGGATCACCCCTCCTCATAACTTATAATCTTCACAACAGCAGGTGTGAAGTGTTTGTGTGGCGGCAGTAAAATGTCGCCCCGTACTTCATTCTCAGTGTTGTTATACTTTCTGATCCTTCGAGATCATGAATTTCAGTACTTTCTGTTCTGAAAATTGAATACCGCTTAAGCCGGTGTTAGGGGCCGTGAGCAATACTTCAGTAACTTCACTAACAACATCGTTAATTGTATTACTACTATTAGACCTTATATATATGAATTTTATTACATAAATCTTATCTTCAATTGTGTAACTACATGTATCAATACCACCATCAGTTTTTATTGCTATATATTACTGCAAAACTGTTAAAATGGCGAAACAATCCAGTACAAACAAACAAAACTGTGTTAACCCATTCCCTCATATTAACCCATTTTTAACGCCTCTGTAACAGTCATTTCCTGAAATCATTGTGATGCAATGGTTTAAAAACTACAGATTCTAAACTTGCCTTTTTTCTAGTAAATGCTTCTTTTCAGTAGATTTACTCAATAAAAAGTTGGGTTTAAAAATAGCCTATGAGGAAATGAGTTAAGATGTCATATAGATATGCATAGAAAAAACACGCGATGGAATACCTGGTTATCGTTTTAGCCATCCAGATCGGTACAACTATTGCAACCACAACACAGTCAGTAGGACAGTGGTCTAACTGGGGCTCATGGCAATGCACACAAAAACCAAACAGTCCATGTTACAAGGTCAGGTACAGATCGTGTTCTGTGTCCGGGTCTCATTGTGTGGGTGACAGCTTTGATTTAGATATATGTGATCAAATTAACTGCCCAGGTAAGAGTTTTCTACCTTATCCCCGTTATACGCGACCAAACTCATATTAGCAAATAGATGGAATCCCCGATTAGACGCCGAGTAACTTGACGTCGCATCAGGTTTTAATCTGTTTCACATTAGGTGAAAACCTTCTCAAAACATTGAACGAATCAGATATACAGTACAAGCCACGCGGACTTTTTTTTTCCGTGGCCCATCGCAATTTTATCCAACGCGGACACGGGTATTTTTGTCCGCGCTGATATGCGGTCTTCCGCAATCGAGCGCGGGTGGTGATGGGTTCGCGCTGGTCCCTCCACAGGGGCACTCGTCGCCGGGCGCGATCGTTATCACCGCAGGTCGCGGTGGTATCATCGTGGACCACTGTGTACCACTGCGGATCGCGCTGGACCTTACCTGGATTGATATTTATATCCTTTTCATCCTTTTATATCCATTTTCACGGCTTATCTTTCTCTTTACATGTACATACAAATATATACATCCACATTTTGCAAAATTGATATGAAATGTATGAAATCAAACACTCGAGAAATGGTTCGTTTAGACTAATTCCAAACCGAAACTGTTCTGCATTCGGCAAACACAAATTGATTCATCCATTATGTTTGGCGCGTTTGATTGTACTGGAATATAACCTGTCCGTGAATTGTCTGATTCGTTTCTGCATAATATGGGTGCGATATTCTAGTATGCTTTCTATTTCAATTATTCGTTGTTCAATACGTAAGATGTTTTATATAGAAACACGGAACACCCGTTAAACACAAAACACACACACAATAAGTTACTAGGTTGTATAACTTGTATCAGGTTTGCATACGTTTGTGCACATTGTTAGTAAATTCATCTTCATTTCGACTCTATGTTTTAGGTTCCAATTCTAATTCCCAATCGATTTTGTCTTCAGTTTCACATCAGTGTAAATTTTAATTATCAGAAATCTACTGGAAACGACCAACAAAACCTATTGATTCTGTTATGAGAATAGTCCTGACTGGTCTTCTTATGATTTCTGTATAGATCTACATGTATATAAATATTGTTCTGGCAGACGAACGAATTGAGGGATTTTATTTACTAATACATCTAATATCAATTCAGCCAGGTGAGTTGTAAAGTTAGAAGTTTTCTCCATTATTTAGTCTTGGTTCGGCAGCTTAAATGTACGTTTTAACCAGTTTCAATAGCCATTCGAATAATACTTGTATGGTTGTTTTATTACCCTTGTGCTTAATATTTTACTGTGTACAAATGTACCTGTGTACATGTTTTGTCTTTCTGCTTGATGTACATGTACTGCATGTTTAGATTCTGCTCAATCGATTCACTGCCATGATGTACCTGCATCCTATGGATTAGAAAAGATAATCCATTTTTTTTCTAAAAACGTAGATATAGATGTAAACCAGTTTTTGGTTCTGGTTTGATAATGAGATATTGCACGTCTGGTCTAGATCTAAAGTGTTGTTAATGTCATGGCAACCGAATTCTGGGAGTGAAGGGGCATACGAATTACATTAATCAATGTTATTAGAGAAGCGTATACAGTATGTACATGGTTTATCAAACCACGGACATCGTACACCCACATTCTTTTGTTAAACGGATATGTCTAAACCAACGTGTCGCCTGCTTAAATTCCATGACCTATTCCTTATTTAGAAATAGATCACAATTTCCCCATTGTAAGTTGTATTTACTATTAAACCCTTCCATGTCAAACTTGAAAACTCTAATGTTTGCAAACAGTTTGGATCCTGATCAGACTCCGCGTCTGATAAGGATCCAAACCACTTGACACTTATATTAAAGTTTCTTAAGACCCATTCCTCCATACATGTAGGCTCAATTCGGATCCAACCTCTTTGAATAAATCTACTGAAAAGGAGCATTAAGTAGATAAAATTATTGTTTTTAGAATTTTGTAATTTGAAACCATTGTGTTAAATAGAGCATATACTCCTATACGTTTATCACATTGGTTACAACAGGTGACTTTTACAGAGGCGTAGAAAGGGGTATTTATGGAGGAAAGGGATAAGTAAAAACTATCATAATTTTTTTATAAAGAAAAGTAGATGAAACATGTAAGCAGACAATGATTTGACAGTGACTATTTTAGTGGATTATTACGTCATAATGACAGTGAAGGGGTTTATAGCATACAGTACAGATTACAGCAAACACCTCCTTTCAATAACACTTTAAATGAATCCCCAAAACTTACAGTGGAACCTCTCTACATCGATACATGTACAAATAAAATGTCTGTTTTAAGACAGGTGGCAGATTAATGCAGGATAAAAGTACTTTTGTCCTGCATTAAGCGGCCACTTGCATTCAAAAGATCCCAGGTATTCCTTACTGGGTTGTCTCTTGAGAGAGATTTGCCATGAAACTCCGATGAGCAACAACCTCTCTACAACGACAATACAGAAGTTTATATCCCCCAGAGTGTTGCTTTGCAGAGGTTATACTGTAGTTATCATTTATTAATAAATACGTACAGCAAAATATATCTCTCATACATGTACGCCAACTTTCTTTCTTTTTAAAAGCATATTTCTTAATTTAAATGCCAATTTCTAATTTTAAAGTAAGCCGGTGGTCTAGTATTCGATGCGTTAAAAATGTAACTGCCCCTGATAATAACAAAATTACTGCAAAACCTTATAAAACGAACCCTGTGACCATACCGAGAAAATGACCTGATTAGAGAGGTTCTCAAACCGGTATAGCGAAGTAAAATAACAATTCAAAACAGTTGAATTGGCTGTCATTTAAAAAAGGTGGTAACTAAACACAGGATATATGTAGCTCCAATATCGGTTTAGAAAGATTATCGGTTAAGGGGCGGCGATTGTAAACAACCATTCTTAAAAATGTTGATTTGACGATCGTTTAAAACAGATGATAGCTAATTGCAGACTTGAAGTAATTTAGAAAGCTCCTTACTCTTTCTGCATTACCGATTTCCTGTGTAATCAACCGTCCGTTTTTAGAACAATGTAGGTATTTTCTTTTTTATCCTTTGCGAGCAAGTAGAGCAAGTAAAATAAAATAAAATTTGAAGGGGACAAATGTCAGCCCTATCCTCCAATGCCCAAATAGGAGAACAAATGTCCTAGAGAGAAAATGTCCGTATACCGAAGGGTAGATACAATGTACAACAAGAAGCTGGAATGAATCGGCCTTCAGGAACGCCCTATACATTACCAGCTGAACTTTGGAAAAAAAGATCCCATGATCTGGCCATTCTTTGAAATGGAAGACATTCTTATTTATGTGTTGGACATGCCTCATATGTCGAATAGGGGTACACTCAAAAGCCCTTTACTACAAAAGCTCCTCATCTAAAAGCCCCTCACTACAGAAGCCCCTCGATCAAAAGCCATTCACTAAAATGGCCAAGGCTTACAAAAGCCCCCACTATTTTTGTTAATTAATAATTATACTCCAAATATTTCGACAAAGTAGACCAAAATCAAAATTACAGCTATCTGGATCTACCCTGTTTGCTGAATGACCAGTTTATAAAGATTCATTAAGTAAAGCACACTCTATACTTATAAAAGTAAACATTGTAGATCACAAGGAGGAGATTCCTTATATTTATTTCCAACAGGGTAGACCCAAATCAAATCTAAAGCTATATGATCTAGTTCAACCATGTTTGCTTTGTGACAGTTAATATGGATCCAATAGCTATGGATGATGCAATATTAGCCATATTATTTATAAATTATTATAATATTACCCCAATTAACTTAAACACAAACTTTTTCCATTTTCTAATTCCTTAACTTTCTTAAATTTCAAACAGAGTAAACCAAAATCAAAATACTGAGCAATCTGATATGGATCTACCCTGTTTGCTCAATGACAAGCTTATAAAGATTCGTTAAGTAAGGTAATTAGAACACTCCTTTTAAAAGTACACTTAACAAAGCACTTAAAGTTCAATTAATGTTAGTATTGTTTTTTGTGAGGGGCTTTTGTAAACCTTGTCCATTTTGGTGAGGGGCTTTTGCAAGAGGGGCTTTTGTAGTGAGGGGCTATTGTGATACACGCGTTGAATAATTTAGATCAACAGTATTTAGAATTTTAAATCTCGTTTTGTTTTAATAAGATCTAGATATTAAGATATACATGTACAGTCTCACGGCGTTCATTTATGTGTTGTAAAATGTCTTCTTTCTGGCTACTGTAAAGTACCATATCAGATCTAGTAAAAGTATTTTAGTATAGATCTAGATCATATCAATCTAAACTGTCTTTAGAACCAGAATTCGCAATAATTAACTGGTTTTAATCGGTAGGGTTTAATTATGCTTAGCCATAGATCTAATTAGTCAAAGCATAGTTATCTTCTATTTTTCGGGAAACTGTTTAACAAATCATAACTTTAGACAATTGGCACATTGTTAGGTAGTTCGGTTTCATTACACGCATTCCTGTTACGTAATAATTCATAACTTTGTTGACAGTGTGTGATAGATGGCAGTTGTGTGACACTGACCCTTGCCCCCTGCTGAGAAATTAGGGGATTTACTGACTATCTGGCACCTTTGATCGTTACTATTTTCTTATGTCTAGCTAGTAAATTACAGCATACATGTATTTAGGCTGAGTAAGTAATATAATAATATAGTCTCCAACTGCCTAACACAATTCATTTTCAGTATTTAAAACAAACAGTTTGTATTGTTAAATGCGGGAAATAAAACTACTGACATTTGAACACTGTAGAACCAGACAAGGTGGCTCAAAAAGCAACCATCTGACCAGGGTCTTCACTGTGTATTATTCAAAATCAAATAGCTAAGTTAGGTCTTATATAATGAATGGAATCTACAGTTAAACAATGACGGGCCATTCCACCTTAAAATACAAACCTTCTCTAATATAAACGTGTTTTCAAGCATTTTCAAACAGCGTAGTCCCAGATCATACGCATGATCTGGGCCTGCTCAGTTTATTTATGGAATTGTAATAGGCCCGACTCTACAATTTCTACCAACATCAAAACAATCTTGTCTACAAATGCCATTCAAAACATTAGCTTATAAATATTCGTGATATCATTTTTTCTTACATGAATACTGAACATGGAAAGGGTTAATCAGCAAAAGTAACAGAATTACAAGAATGTTTTCATAGTTATACAATTCATAAAACTATGTTTATTAATTTAAAACTCTTAAATGATAAGACTCAGATCAGATTTCTTAAATAAAAGCTGTTTGACCAGGAGTCTGCTCTGTTTGCTTATCCCATTACCATATATAAACAATGTCCATGCCTTTGCAAACAGAGTAGACCAAGATCTGAAGGCGCCTATTGGAGTCGTATGATCGGGACCAGTTCTGTTTACTTGTGAAATTATATAAGATCTGACTCTACATTTTCTACAAGTACCAAGAAAAGTCATGGACCGCGTACCTACACCATTATAAAAATCAACTTATAAATAGCATGATGTCATCTTTTCCGACATAAATATTAAACAGAGAAATGGTTGAAACCCACCGACAACCAAACTTTAGGTACGCTTCAGCTAGAGATCCGCACGTCTGACATGACCCGGCAACAGAAGTAAAAAATCTGAGAGCATCGACGCTTTTCACGTGCTTGCAAACAGAGTAGACACGGATACGATGGCTCTTATAGAAACCGTCTGATCAGGGTATTCCCTGTTTGCTTATGAATTTATGTTGAATCTAACTCTATAGTTTTGTTCCAATACCAAATCAGCCTCAGTACATAAGCTATTTTAAAAATAAATTTAATAAATTTGGGGCCTTAAAAAAAGGATAAAATATAATTTTGAAAAAAGGGTGGCATTTTTTCCAGTGGCATATATTCCAATGGCATTTTTTGCAGTGGCATTTTTTCCGGTGGCATTTTTTTTTCCAGTGGCATTTTTCCGCACACCGCATTAAGCAGTCACTTGCCTTTGAAAATGATACACTAACACTAATTCGATGTTTTTACGCGAAAACAAAATTTAGTCGATTTTTATTTTAAAAGAAGACAGAAGGAACCCCGGTAAGAAAACAAAAAAAACATTTTTAAAAGCAAATTCTTTCAGCATAATAAATGTAAGTAACTTGGACATTCTCTATAGGACCCTGAAAGTTTAAAAAGATAAAACAAATATGCAGATCAACCCTTGGCCCGCCGAGCGTGGCTTCCTTAATATTTACAAACAGTTTGTATACTGAACAGATGATGAGTTCCCCAGAGTGTTACTAGGGTCAAATATGTCTGACTCTCATTTTTCTGTTTGTTTTCAACGAACTAAAGCAATGCTTATTTCATTTATTTTGCAGACTACATTTTTTAAGCGGACGATAATTCAGTATAATGAGGGTCAAATGGTTTGGTCATACATTAAAACAATGATCGCTTTGCGTGCTCTAGAATGTACGGAAACTACCTTGGTGTTTCAGCGCAGGGGGTCATTGATTTATGGTCATCATTGTGTTAATTATTTGGTCATCAATAAAGTTCCGACAACTTTAAAGAAAGTCTTATCGGGTATTTCCGCTCTTTTGCTACTATCAAGATGTCACAGCTCATTGGTTCAGTATCTTTAAGACCCACCCATTGAAAAGACATAATCCAATCAACTGTCACCTATAGGCGTGTCAATCACCAATAATTGATATTGCTCTTCATAATTCATGAGCGGCCATCTTAATTTCCCACAATATTAAATATAGAATGAATGGGTATTATGTATTCAAAATTTCTTCATATTATACTTTAACCCTTTCCCTCATATGAACGTGTTTTCACGCAATTGCAAACAGAGAAGGGTCTTCTCTGACCTCTTAGAGGAGCCGTCTGACCAGGGTCTACTCTGTTTGCTAATAGAATTTGATAGATATATTTCTTTGCTTTGTTAAATAGCTGCAATGCCCCCCCCCCCCTTCCATATTTCATTTATAACTATTTTTGTCCATGAATATTCAGTAAGTATTGAAATATTGAATAAACATAGAACAGGGAAATGTTAAATAAAACAATCTTTATAAGCTTGAAATTGATGTCGGTGAGGGTTTGACGTTAGGTTTAAAACCAGTCAATGCTATTTTACAAGTAAGTATTATTTTAAGAAATTGTTAATACAAGATATCCATCCATGCTATCAGATCGGACAAGGCCTTATAGACCAGTTATATTGAATTTGTCTGTTGTTGTCGTGGAGACATAGCATGCTATAAAATACGAGCACCTGTGAATCAATACAGGGGCACTGTATTAAAATGAAATATTTATCATGTTTTAGACTTTGTTATTGTCTGATACATAATTAATAAGCCCATAATATATTTCCTCACCGTCCCTGTCCCTCTCTCTGTGTACAATTGTTGTTGTTTCTAAGAAGTCCTCTCCCCCAAATAAACATTTACAATGATACGCAATCACAATGCCAGAAGGGACGTCAAAATCTCTCTCTCTCCGTCTCCCCCTCTCTCCCCCGTCTCTCTCTCTCTCTCTCTCTCTCTCTCTCCTCTCTCTCTCTCTCTCTCTCTCCTCTCTCTCTCTCTCTCTCTGTCCGTCTCTTCCACCTCTTACTCTCCCTCTCTGTCTGTCTGTCTGTGGCTGTCCCTATCTATCTGTCTCTCTGTGTGTCTCTCTTTCTGTCTCTGTCTCTGTGTGTCTCTCCCCCCCCCCCACCCTCTCCCTCTTTCTCTTTCTCTCTCTCTCTCTCTCTCTCTCTCCCTCTCTCTCTCTCTCTCTCTCTCTCTCTCTTCCCGCAGATATGAATGGATTACGTATGACTATCTATCATTTCAACTTTTATATTGGTAATGGAGTAATAATTTCCTTAGGACAGGACGAATGACAATTTATGCTTGACAGATCCTATAAGAAACCAATGCGCACCCTGATCATACAGCCTCTAAGAGCTGTCTGATCTGGGTCTGCACTGTTTTTAAATTGCGTCAATATATGCTACTAGCATGAAAATGGTTAATATGACTTAAATGAATAACATTACGATCGCAGCTTTGAACTCATCTGAAAGACAACGACATACCAATATTTGGCTATCTGTTATTTCAGGTGGCTCTTTTATACAGAGTAATGATTTATGCAGGCGACTGCTTTGCGCCGTTTCAAAATAAATTATAATACAATAAGCTACAATAGTTTTCATCTTAATTCTGATATCAACTTAAATCTTGTAGCTGCACTACATGGTCGGTCAAACAAGAATAGCTGTAACAGTATAGATTATTGGTGTAGATACGGTGTATTAGTGTATTAGTGTAGATGCGTTTCGAACTTTATAATTATTTAATCAACTGTTTGCATCTCTTCGTCAAATGATACCCAGTTCAACCCTTTACTCCATAGGTACTCATTATAGTGCGTTAATCCATTCCTCAACTCAAAAATAGTTCCACTTGATACATTCATGAATATGCGCCATAAGAAATACATGTATTTCTATATCACAGTAGACGGTAGCTTAAAGCAGGATGAGAAAAACGCAAAATGATCCCATTCAGCCTATTTAAATCAAACATCTGTCTTCAATACTGAACACAAACTATGGAGTAAAGTGTTAATGTTTAAAAAAAAAAGTATTTCAACAAATAATGGTTGGATACAACTCTCCACCCTTTTACCCTTTCCCTCATATAAACCTGTTTTCACGCATTTGTCAAGAGAATAGAACTAGATTAAACCGCTCCTAGAGGAACCGTCTGATCAGGGTCTACTCACTTTGCTAATAGAATTTTATATATCTGTTTATTTGCTTTCCTAAAATGTCTACAATGCTCCACCTTCCATAATTCATTATAACTATTTTGTCCATGAATATTCAGTAGGTACATGTACATTTGTATTTAAATTTGGAACACATACAGAACAGGGAAAGGGTTAATACGCGCGTGGGGTCGAAACAAAAATGACCGAGTGCTCCTGATATCTATAATCTCTGCGCTACGCATTTTCTGAAAATCAAATTGTGAAAACAATTGCTGCTGATGTTTTGTATCTTTTTCCTTTTTTCTCGAGCGTTTACAGTCTGGTAATCGTTAAAATCTGACTATAAATTGTAGTTTTAGCAGAAAGAAACCGTTTTAGTCTCGGGTTTTGGGTGAAGGCTATCTATACACGTATGCTATCTAATTTCATTTTGAATTCTAGATATGGCAGTATATTCAATATGCGTTTCTTCA
This sequence comes from Azorinus chamasolen, assembly GCA_963576725.1. Taxonomy (NCBI): domain Eukaryota; kingdom Metazoa; phylum Mollusca; class Bivalvia; order Cardiida; family Solecurtidae; genus Azorinus; species Azorinus chamasolen. The sequence goes on from OY755250.1 coordinate 24,218,475, forward strand.
GTTGAAAAAAAATGCACATGTGTATTTATATATACATGTAAGCTTTTATATATATCTTATCTAAATAATTTATACCTAAATCGATTAAACGACTGCCAGTCATAAAGGTAGTGTCCGCGGTGATGCCCCGCAATCCACGCTGATATCAGCACGGACAGCGATGGCTCGGCGGCGGTAATATCCCGTAGGGTAAATTTCGGTCCGCGGTGGACACAGAATTTGTCCGCGGTGATCCATAAAAATTGTCCGTGCTGGAAACCCGCTCTCAAATAATTTTGTCCGCGCTGGTAAAACGGAAAACAAAAAATCCGCATGGCTTGTACTGTAGCTAAATTGCACCTGACCCAAATCTGAGCAAACTTTTTTGTTTCTTTTTATTAGTCCCCCACCGGTTACCGGTTGGGGGACTATAGGTTTGCTCGATTCCGTCCGTCCGTCCGTCCGTCCGTCCGTCCGTCCGTCCGTCCGTCCGTCCGTCTGTCCGTCTGTCCGTCTGTCCGTCCGTCCGTCCGTCCGTCTGTCACGCTTCGTGTCCGGGCCATATCTCCTACAAAGTTAGGCCAAATTCATTATAACTTCACACATTGAAGAAGCATGATGAGGGCTAGTGTCATGCACAAGGGCCATAACTCTAGCATCAATATTTTTGGAGTTATTCCCCTTTTGCATATTTTTTTGTCCGGACAATAACTCTTTATCTACTGGTTCAATTGATTTGAAACTTCACATATGGAACAATCATGATGAGGGGTAGTGTCATACACAAGGGCCATAACTCTAGCATCAATATTTTTGGAGTTATTCCCCTTTTTCATATTTTCTTGTCAGTCCGTCTGTCACGCTTCGTGTCCGGGCCATATCTCCTACAAAGTTAGGCCAAATTCATTATAACTTCAAACATTGAAGGAGCATGATAAGGGCTAGTGTCATGCACAAGGGCCATAACTCTAGCATCAATAGTTTTGGAGTTATTCCCCTTTTACATATTTTTTGTCCGGACAATAACTCTTTATCTACTGGTTCAATTGATTTGAAACTTCACATATGAAACAATCATGATGAGGGGTAGTGTCATACACAAGGGCCATAACTCTAGCATCGATATTTTTGGAGTTATTCCCCTTTTTCATATTTTCTTGTCAGTCTGTCTGTCACGCTTCGTGTCCGGGCAATATCTCCTACAAAGTTAGGCCAAATTCATTATAACTTCACACATTGAAGAAGCATGATCAGGAGTAGTGTCGTGCACAAGGGCCATAACTCTAGCATCAATATTTTTGGAGTTATTCCCCTTTTTCATATTTTTTGTCCGGACAATAACTATTTATCTACTGGTTCAATTGATTTGAAACTTCACATATGGAACAAGCATGATGAGGGGTAATGTCATGCACAAGGGCCATAACTCTAGCATCTATATTTTTGGAGTTATTCCCATTTTCATATTTTCTTGTCCAGTTAATAACTCTTTATGTACTGGTTCAATTGATTTGAAACTTCTCATATGGAACAAGCATGATGAGGTGTAGTGTCATGCACAAGGGCAATAACTCTAGCATCAATATTTTTGGAGTTACTCCCCTTTTTCATATTTTCTTGTCGGGACAATAACTTTTTATTTACTGATTTAATGTATGAAAGTAGGTACTAATACCCTTCAGGTGGTCATGTATATACCATGGTCAACCACACCATGGGTGGGTGGGATGGGGAGAGCGGAGGGGTTTTTTCAGTCCGGTGGGGGACTCATGTCTTGCATAGCAATACAACATGCCCTTGTTACTTATTTATTCCTGATAAAGGTGCGTACACATATACTAAAAACACCATTTCTCCACCAAACAAGACGATTCTAAAGAGTGGTCACAGTTACGTAATGTTTGGTGGAGAAATAAAGGAGCTGTTCTTGATGTACCTCTGCCTATACATTTGCGATACACATAGCTAATGTCATTGATGGACACCATGTGCTTTTATATAGACGCATTTTCATGCATTTACAACAGAGCAGACCTAGATCAGACGGTTCTTAAAGGGAACGTCTGGACATTGCTTTTGACATGATACATATCTCACTCTACAGGTTTTGTCAAGGAACAATTTCCCCTGAAACATTTACATCATAAAACTTAAGATAATAAATATTATAGAAAACTCAACTTACCCAATGGGTCTTGAGTCAGTGCCGGTCAAAAGGTGTATTTCTAGGACTGGTCGGCCCGGTGTCAGGATAATGCCACTGGATGGCGTACCCTTGCCTTGTGCCCGCCGCAGGGATATTTCAGTGAGGCAGCACTATAACTTGTCTCATGCCAATGCCGTCTGCAAATAACTGAAATACTGTTAGGCGGACGTTAAACCCAACTCACTCACTCACTCACATTTCGTCTTCTCTCTTGGAACGCTCACGTGAAGTCCTTCGGTCTCGGGCAGATCTCGTGGATTCTCGTCACGTGGACCTCCGCCAGAGGGAAAAGGTTCACGCTAAAAGCCGGACATATAACGGCCCGTTTCAACTACAATATCCAACCGTCATTATTTCTTAAATGAAAAACTGAACAGGGAAAGGGTTAATGAATATTCGTTAAATCATTTTTATAATGACTAAATGAATATTTATCATGGCAGAAACAGAATAATCAGATTTATATTACAGTGCTCCCTCCCTACAACGACCCTCTCAATAACGATTCCCTCCTTACAACAACGCATGCCACTGTTTCCGAAACAACAAGGCTCCAGAAACAACTTTTTCCATCGTATTTTATTTATGCCTCCATCAAACCCTATGTTGTGACCACTCTTTAGAATCGTGACAAACTGACGATTCTAAAGAGTGGTCACAACGTAGGGTTTGATTGAGGCATAACCGGTTTAGTTCTCGAAATACACCTTATCTGGGGATCTGCAAACAAGCTAATTATGTTTGATTTTCCCTCCCTATAACAACTCCCTCTGAACAACACATACAATCTTCGTATCCCAAAGGGTGTCGTTGTAGAGAGGGAGGACAAGTTCACAGAGCAGATCTTACATAGCCGTCAGATCTGGATCTTCTCTGTTTGCAAATGTGTAAAAATACATGGCTATCAGAAACATGGCTATCAGAGACAAAGTTAATTAACTCTCTACTCTATGAATATTCATGTAAGAAATAATGACATCATGAATATTTATTGGATTAACCCTTTCCCTTATGTAAGCGCATTTTGACGCATCTTCAAACAGAGTAAACCCAGACCAGACGGCTCCCATAAGAGCCGTCTGATCAAGGTCTGCTCTGTTAGCTTATGGTGTAATATAGGTCTGATTCTACAGATTCTGCCTGAGCCAAAATTTCCTGTGTTCATATACCATTATAAAAAAAACAATCTTATCTATATGTATGACGTCATTTTTTCCTATATGAATATTCACCAGTGAAATGTTTCTGTCACATACCTCATCTCCGAGTTAGAACAACGGGTTAAGCTTTCCTTATCTTTAACATGTGTAAGACCACTTTAGAACATATATGACGTCATACGTCATATATATGACGTCAAACCATGGAAACCGATGTTTACATGTCATTTAAACGGCGAAAATGCACTTTTTTGATATGTGAGAAAAAGAATCTGATGCTCGTTGTCTTTTAAGATCACATGTTCCTAAACTCACCAAGAAAATGTCGCATTTCTACGCCTTTGCAAACAGAGTAGACTCAATTATTGAATAGAGGGTTAAAATAGATATGAACTAATAACACGTGTTCAATGTCATCATTGCAGGCTACACTGGAACCACAGCAAAAATGACGACAGTCGTCACGAAGCCGACGACACAGTCAACTACACAAGCCTCGACACTTGCGACTACCGTGAAGCCAGGTGTGTAGTAACCATTGCTTTTGGTCCTTTTGTTTCATTTACCGTCATTCAAACTCTTTCCCTGATCTGTATTTAGGCGAAATTTCAATACATACTGAATATTCATTAACAAAATAGGTATAAAGAAATCTGGAAGATGGAGCATTGTAGACATTTTAGAAAGTAAAGAAATATATATATCAAATTCTATTAGCAAACAGAGCAGGCCCGGATCAGACGGCTCCTCTAGGAGCCGTCTGATCTGGGTCTACTCTGTTTGCTAATGGAATTTGAAAGATCTGTTGCTTTGCTTTCTAAAATGGCAACAATTTTGCCACCTTCTGTAGTTCATTATAACCATTTTGATCATGAATATTCAGTAGGTATTGACATTTCGAATAAACATAGAACAAATGCGTGAAAACACGTTTATATGAGGGAAAGGGTTAAAACCTCTTGACATCAACTAAATTTCGTACGCTAAGAATTTCATCCGATTCAGATATCACATTGGAGCTGTATTCGTTTTAACCTTTAGAACTCTACCGGCGACATTACGATGACTTTTGTTAAAAGTTTGGATCCAGATGAGACGCCCAGTAACTCGGCATCTCACCGCGATCCAAACTGTTTGTCACTCTGACATTCTTTTTTGAAAAGATATGGAAGAAAAACCTATTTTTAGAATAACCTATTTTTAGAATTGAAGCAGACGATAATATTTGCAGAAGACACCTGCCCAGATTGCAGAAGGTAGAGTGTCAAATCCTGATCTGAATCAAAACTGTTTACCAAAGTCATCACGGTTTCGCCTATGGCGAAATACACAGAAACAGTCCTTTCAGTAATGGTCGGTTATCTAAACACAAACAAAGGAATATCACTGATATCAATAAGGATATCAACCATCTTCTTCATATATAAATGCCTTTTCACGCTTTTGAAAACAGAGAAGACCCAATGCAGACGGCTCCTATTGGAGCCGACTGATCAGGGTCTGCTCTGTTTGCTTATGAAATTATAATAGAGATGAATCTATAGTCCATATCAATACCAAAAAGTGGTGTGTTCGTATATGCCAGTATAACAATATATTAACTCTTCTCTTGCTGAATTTTAAAACACGTTTCTCCTTCTTTACTCATGTCCAGTTGTATATTTGCATATATCTTCCCTGTGTACAAGTATATCGCTGTGCAATCACTGCTGTGGAGTGCACTGGTTCCACAATCAACTTGTAAATAGTGCAGACCCTGATGAGACAGCTCCTGCAGGAGCTGTCTCATCTGGGTCTTCACTATTTACAGGTAGGTATTTTGACGTGCATAGCAAGCGAAGGGTTAATAAATATGTATGATCTCATATTCGCTTACATGAATATACAACAGGGAAAGGGTTAAGTTTCAGTAATACTCGGTCATCTAAATACAGTATTCGGTCATCTAAATACAGTATTTGGTTATCTAAATACAGTATTTGATCATCTAAATACAGTAGTTGATCATCTAAATACAGTATTCGGTCATCCAATTAGAGGAATGCTACTGATATTCTTGAGCATCGTAAACACGTAGGGTTGCTTAAGGCACAACAAATATTCCCGGCAAACTCAAGAAACCTACTGGAGGGCTTCTTCACATGACATATGTAAAGTACGTTCGGGGTTCAGCTTTTAATCGGCAACAGATTAAGAAAGTAGACCCCTGTGCCCTCTGAGTACGCCAAGTAAGTAGAACACCTTGCCCTATAAGTACACCAAGTCAGTAGAACCATTTGCCCTATAAGTACGCCAAGTAACTAGGACCATTTGCCCTATAAGTACACTATGTAACTAGAACCCTTTACCGTAAAAGTACTCCAAGTAAGTATAACACTTTGCCCCTGTAAGCACTTCAAGTAAATAGAACACTTTGCCTTATAAGTACGCCAAGTAAGTAGAACCATTTGCCCTATAAGTACACCAAATAAGTACAACCCTTTGTCCTATAAGTATGCCAAGTAAAACCCTTTGACGTATAAGCACGCAATGTAAGTAGAGAACTTTGCCCTATAAGTACGCCAAATAACTAGAACACTTTGCCCTATTAGTACGCCAAGTAAGTAGAACACTTTGCCCTATTAGTACACCAAGTAGAACCCTTTGCCCTATAAGCACACCAAGTAAGTAGAACCCTTTACCGTAAAAGTACTCCAAGTAAGTAGAACCATTTGTCCTATAAGTACGCCAAGTAACTAGAACCCTTTACCCTATAAGCACGCTAAGTAGAACCCTTTGCCCTATAAGCACGCCAAGTAGAACCCTTTGCCCTATAAGCACGCCCAATAGAAACCTTTGCCCTATAAGCACGCCAAGTAGAACCATTTACCCTATAAGCACGCCAAGTAGAAACATTTGCTCTATAAGTACGCCAAATAACTAGAACCCTTTGCCCTATAAGTACTCCAAGTAGAACCCTTTGCCCTATAAGCACACCAAGTAAGTAGAATCCTTTGCCCATAAGTATGCCAAGTAAATAGAACCATGTGTCCTATAAGTACGCCAAGTAACTAGAACCCTTTACCCTATAAGCACGCCAAGTAGAACCCTTTGCCCTATAAGCACGCCAAATAGAACCCTTTGCCCTAAAAGCACGACAAGTAGAACCATTTACCCTATAAGCACGCCAAGTAGAACCCTGGGCCCTATAAGCACGCCAAGTAAGTAGAACACTTTGCCCTATAAGTACGCCACGTGACTAAACCCCTTTGCCATATAAGTTCGACAAGTAAGTAGAACCCTTTGTCTTATAAGTACGCCAAGTCACTAGAACCCTTTGCCCTATCAGCACGCCAAGTAGAACCCGTTGCCCTATAAGTACGCCAAATAACACACCTCCTAACACTTTTATATTCACCTGGAAGCTCATTCTGAGAATGATATATTCTGATATGATCACCTTGAAGCTCATTCTCAGGGTGATATATCCCGATATATTCACCTGGAAACCCAGTCTGAGGGTAATAATTCATGGGAGTTTTCATTGAGATATTGAGGTATAATAATACAAATAATTATACCTCACGCGACTTTCCTATACAAATCTCCATATACCTGTCATGATACAATTTTTACTGTTCCATGCAACATTATCTCGTGCGGGCAACGTTGCGTCTAGATCAGTGTGCGCTTATCAAATTGTGTGCGTGACGTCATCCGACTGACGTGATCTACTGACGTCATCCGGCGCTTGCAATTTGATCACCAACGTGATTTTGACAGTTGTTTTTTTAATAATAATAAATGTCACGTTGCGACTATTTCGGAGGAGGGTCGGTCAAGATTGGGCAGTGAAAATGACCTCGTCAGTACCAGCCGTGTACTGAATAAAATATCTTCCGTGATTTTTAAGCATCGAGTTTAACTTTTGTTTATTATATCGAGTTTATTGTTGTTATCGTTTTGCTGATGAAATTGATTATGATGTTCGGTGTAATAAAATAAATACCCCATCCCATGGAGGGCGATAACACGTAGTGTCAACCCGAGGTTGGTAATGTCAAACTTGGCTCACGCCTCGGTGGACATTACCAACCTCGGGTTGACAATACGTACTGTCGCTCTCCATGGGATGATATATTTTATATCTTACTTGAATATTGAACAAGGAAAGGCTTAAGAAACTTGATCGAGTATCAAGTGCTTGCATCCGATTTTCTCATCCTGATCAGATCTGTTTGGAAATGGACGTCATGTTGCGATTAGCCGAGCAGCTACCTCGATGGCGGCAATCATTCATCAGATATTCAGAATGTATGTGTGCCAACTCTTTCATGAAAACGTGTTTTCACGCATTTACAAACAGAGGATAACTAGATCAGACGGCTCCTATAGGAGCCGTCTGATCAGGGTCTTCTCTGTTTGCTAATGGAATTTGAAAGATCTGTTTATTTGCTTTCTAAAATGGCTACAATTTTGCCACCGTCTGTAGTTCATTATAACTATTTTGTTCATGAATATTCAGTAGGTATTGAAATTTCGAATAAACATGGAACAGGGAAAGGGTTAACCCTTCGCTTGCTATTCACGTCAATATACCTACCTGTAAATAGTGAAGACCCAGATGAGACAGCTCCTGCAGGAGCTGTCTCATCAGGGTCTGCACTATTTACAAGTTGATTGTGCAACCAGAGCACTCCACAGCAGTGATTACACAGCGAAATACTTGTACACAGTGAAGATATATGTAAATATACAACAGAGTATGGGTAAAGAAGGAGAAATGTATTTTAAAATTCAGCAAGCGAAGGGTTAAGAGGTGTGTCACCCTTTTTCATCTTCAAACTCTGACAAGTGTCGCAAAGACCATGCTACTTTTTGTACATTCTGTATTTTCTATTGTATCTATTTATTGGCGTCGTCTTATCCCGACGAACAAAATCTAAATACTATTCGCATATCTTTCATCTGATACATACTAGGTCTGATCGACCTTACAGGAATTAATTGATCCTAGGTCGGATCGGCGTTGCCGGAATTGGTCGAGGAGTTCCGATTGTGACACTACGATCCTTATACGTCAAAGGGTTTTAGTCACTTGGCGTACTTATAGGACAAAGGGTTCTACTTACTTGGTGTATTTATAGGTACTCTTTTTGTCACCCTTCCTTTTGTTTGCCTTACGTCTTTGTGCTTGTGATTTTGTTCAAGTGTGGAGTGTTTGTCTCTAGTTCTTGTGTGTCTGTTGGTGTTTTCTGTGTTCATCTCGTGTGTGGGTGTGCATTTAGGTGTGTGGTTGTGTGTGTGTCATGCTATCTATTTGTGTTTTGGTGGTGGATGCGTCTTGTATGTGGCTTGGTCTGCATGACTTTACTACCTTTCCAATTACATTACACTGCGTTCATTTTACAGATCAATGTGCAGACAAGCCTGGGTTTCCCTGTAGCCCAACAGATACACCGGAGATCAAGAACCTTATTTGCACCACTTTTGACTTACAACTAGCCGCCAGTCTGTGTCCGAAAACATGCGGTTATTGTGGTAAGTAAACACATTACTCATTTGGACTATCTCTAATACATACCAGTGTTGAGAAATTTTAAACATCGTTTGAAAATAGTTTGAATCTAAATGAAATGCCGAGTAACTCGGTTTCTCATCAGGATCCAAATTTTTCGGGAATATAGTTGTTCCTTTGTGAGAGAAAAAGAGAAAATAATAATCTTAATACGTATACACCTGGTATTTTCTTATGACCAGATGGGTGCCCTGTTTGCTAATGACACTATACAGTAAAATCCCTGTAAACCGGACGTTAAATTAAGTATAAATGTCGGCCTCTGAACTTTCAGCATGAATTTCATCCTGCATTAAGTAGCCACCTGTCTGAAAGTACTACTAGAATTCCGGTTTAGAGGGGGTTTAATGTACATATATATAATATATATAATTACTGACATGGATCCAAACCATTTACAGAAATAATTACATAGTTTTGAAATAGTTTTATTGTATGAATTTATTAGATACATGATCATGATCATTTTAACCCTTTCACCGCCAAAGTCGCATAAATGCACCACGACAAATAGTGCAGTCCCAGATCAGACGCCGCCTTTTCAAGGCGGCGTCTGATCAGGGACTTCACTTTTTATCTCAACTTCTATATCTATAGCTGTGCCTTATTCCTTTGAAATGTGCATGTATTTATCCCATTTCCTTATTTTACTGACTGGTTTAACAAACTTGGATTGCAGACGACAATTAGAAATTTGGCTCCGAAAGGGTTAAGGGTTGATCACTATAGGAACGTTACTGTTTTTCTATGAACAGTTTCTGCATGACATGTTTTTCTTATTATTTCAGATGGATGTAAAGATGTTTTCAACTGTACATCACGGGCTGTACAGGACTATTTCTGTGCCGATCCAACTCTTGCTGTTACCTTTTGTAAAGCAACATGCAGGAAGTGCAGTATGTCAAACATTTTTCGACTTGTCTATCATTTGTGCCTATCATTTGTGACACACATTTGTGTCTATCAGTTGTAGCTGTTAGTAGCGTCTATCTTTTGGGACTATCATTTGTGACACACATGTGTGTCTATCATTTGTGACCCACATTTGTGGCTACATGTATCATTTATGACACGTTTTTGTCTACCATGTGTGGCTATTGTTTGTATCTATCATTTGTGACTATCATTTGTGTCTATCATATTGTTTGCGTCTGTGAAACCGGTATTTGTTTTTCCTTTTCTTTTCTTTTATGTATACCTATATGTATATCTGCCCCTTTGTTTGTACGGTATTCCTGTATGGTATTTAGATTTTCATTATACATTTTTATTTTCTGTTTCTCACTGCTGATCTAACTTTCTATTTGTTCGATCCCATCCGGACACGGCGTTGTTTTTATACTGGCCCGGTGGTTTGTGCCTACTGGGACATCCGGACACTGCGTTGTTTTATACTGGCCCGGTGGTTTGTGCCTACTGGGACATCCGGACACTGCGTTGTTTTATACTGGCCCGGTGGTTTGTGCCTACTGGGATATCTACGTTAAGATATTACGCATGAAATATCCATGGGTTAGTGGAGGAGGAGTCTTCGTGACTTTCATCCTGCATTAACTCATTCCCTCCTAGACTATTTGTAGACCCAAACTATTTGAATTAATCTACCGAAAAGGAGCATTAACTACAGAAAAGGAGAATTTTAGATGTTAATTTTCTGTTTAGAGGGGTGTTACCCTATATGTTTCCGAACTTCGTGTCGGTAAAATGAATATTTCGTTGTATCGAATGTCGTTATAACGAGTGTTCGTTGTATACAATGTGATAAAAGAATGTTGGGTACGATATTTTAGATTTGTACGTTGCAGTGTAAAGCCGCCGCTTTGCGCCCTGCAGTTATTATAAAATGCAAACTGACATTAACTTTTATTAAATATTATTGGTATAAGAAATACCGATATCACGAATATTAATTAGATTGTTTGTTTTATAATGTTGTATGTACACAGGAGTGTATGGCCATGGCTGAAACTGTAGAATCAGATCTTTAAATATCTATACTATAGTTTCCATAAGCAAACAGAGCAGCCCCTGATCAGACGGCTCCTAAGTCTACTTTCTTAGCGACGGCTTGAAAAGTTGTGTCTATCAGGATAATTTTTAATCCATTACCTCATATGATATTTTTAGACTCAACCTCTTTGAATAAATCTACCGAAAAGGGGACATTACTACAGAAAAGAAAACTTTTAAGATTGTGTAGTTTTGAAACCATTGTGATAAATAGAGCATTTGCTCCATAGGAGCAAATGCTCTTTTTATCACAATTGTTTCAAAAAGCGGCCTTTACAGAGACGTCAAAAGGCATCAATGTGAGGGAATGGGTTAAGCAGGTAATTTTAACAGTTACCTCATATGATATTTTTAGACTCAACCTCTTTGAATAAATCTACCGAAAAGGGGACATTACTACAGAAAAGAAAACTTTTAAGATTGTGTAGTTTTGAAACCATTGTGATAAATAGAGCATTTGCTCCATAGGAGCAAATGCTCTTTTTATCACAATTGTTTCAAAAAGCGGCCTTTACAGAGACGTCAAAAGGCATCAATGGGTTAATGGGTTAAGCAGGTAATTTTAACAGTTACCTGACAGGAATAGGAAGCATAGTTTGACAGTGAACAATGATAGAAGAATTTTTCCGCATGAATCCGTATTGAACGGACTGACGTATGACATGGGTATGAAACAGGGTTCCCAAAACAATTCAAAATATGACTTTAGATTTAGTTCCTAGATTTGCGAGTCTATCACCTGATGCACATACCCACCGTCTATTGATATATTATACTACATTGTGAAATTGATGAAAACTGATTTAAAATGATTAAAAGTTGGCTTTAAGTTTATATATCAGGATCATTTCTAGTTGTGTGTTATTAAAGGCAGTTTTATTCTTCAGCGGAGAAAACTATTCCAGTAAAACTAAACTCTTGTGGGGATCCAGTGGATGACAATGTCTGTCCTGTGTTGGATACTGAACTGTGCATATGTTCGGACTCCGTGATACGTCAACTATGTAAGAATTACTGTGACGGAAACTGTGCATCTTCAACAACAAATACAGCAACGACTGGAAATGCATGTCATTCTCCTGTAAGTACTCATATAGACACGCATATAGACAGAAGTCCAGATAAGATGCGTGGTTTAGAACATATTCAAGAACTTCTATATTTCTCCACCAAAGCCTATGTTGTGACCACTCTTTAGAAACGTCTCATAACATAGGCTTTGATGGATAAAGCACAATTTTAGTATTTGAGTACTCACATTTATATATTGTTCTGCATATAGAGGCTGTTATACGAGTGGTCGTTATATGAGTGGTCGTTATATGAGTGGTCGCTATATGAGTGGTCGTTATATGAGTGGTCGTTATATGAGTGGTCGTTATATGAGTGGTCGCTATATGAGTGGTCGCTATATGAGTGGTCGTTATATGAGTGGTCGCTATATGAGTGGTCGCTATATGAGTGGGCGCTATATGAGTGGTCGCTATATGAGTGGTCGCTATATGAGTGGTCACTAAATGAGTGGTCGCTATATGAGTGGTTGCTATATGAGTAGTCATTATATGAGTGGTCGCTATATGAGTGGTCGCTATATGAGTGGTCGCTATATGAGTGGTCGTTATATGAGTGGTCGCTATATGAGTGGTCGCTATATGAGTGGTCGCTATATTTGTAGTCATTATATGAGTGGTCGCTATATGAGTGATCGCTATATGAGTGGTCGCTATATGAGTGGTAGCTATATGAGTGGTCGTTATATGAGGGGTCGCTATATGAGTGGTCTCTATATGAGTGGTCCCTCTATGAGGGGTCGCTATATGAGTGGTCACTAAATGAGTGGTCGCTATATGAGTGGTCACTATATGAGTGGTCACTAAATGAGTGGTCGCTATATGAGTGGTCGTTATATGAGGGGTCGCTATATGAGTGGTCTCTATATGAGTGGTCGCTCTATGAGGGGTCGCTATATGAGTGGTCGCTATATGAGGGGTCGCTATATGAGTGGTCGTTAAGCCTTTACTGCATGAATATTCATAAAAGAAACACCGTATAACCCCTCTAATACGACCACTTAATTAATAAACATGGGTGTCTATAGGAGCTTTCTGCATAACATTCGTCCTGAATTAAGCTGCCACCTGCCTTTGCCGTCCAGAATTATGCCTCTGTTTGGTGGTCGCATTAGAGGGGGTTTACTGTACTCATATCATGCAAATTGATAAACAAATGTTTAGCAAATGTTTAGCAGTGGCACATGAAGAAGGGTAAGGTAGGCCATGATAGTTACAGTAGAATCAAATCTATATCATTTAACAAGCTTAGACCCTGAACAAACGGTTCTTACATGAATCGTCTGATCTGGGTCTACTCTGTTTGAAAAGGCATACCTCTTTTTGAAAAGTTTATTCAACGACGTTACTAACTTTAAATATTTGGTGATCCCAAATGAAATATTCGGTTTGTAATATATTGTATTGTTTGTGAAATAGTATTATTATTATTGCTATTATTATCATTTCATGTATTATTATTATGGATGATGATGATGATGATGATGATGATGATGATGATGATGATGACGACGACGACGACGACGACGGTGATGATTGTGATGATGATGATTATCATTATTATTATTATTATTATTATCATGAGGGGGAGAGAGAGAGGGGAGAGAGAGAGAGGGAGAGAGAGAGAGAGCTTATATTAACCTATTTCTTCATAGGCTATTTTGAGACCCAGGCTCCTTGAATAAATCTACCAAAAAGGACCATTTATTAGAGAAAAGGATTTTTTTTAGAATTTTGTAGTTTTGAAACCATTGTGATAAATAGAGCAGTTGGAGCAAAATTCTCTATTGGTTTCATAAAGTGACTTTTGATGAGGCGACAAATGGCGTCAATATGAGGGAATGATTGCTTTTAAGTTTTAACCCTTCCCTTGCTGAATTTTAAAATACATTTCTCCTTCTTTACCCATGCCCTATTGTATAATAACATATATATTCACTGTGTATAAGTATTTTGCTGTGCAATCACTGCTGTGGAGTGCACTGGTTGCACAATCAACTTGTAAATAGTGCAGACCCTGATGAGACAGCTCATCTGGGTCTACACTATTTACAGGTACGTATATTGACATGAATAGCAAGCGAAGGGTTAAATACGCTCCTAGTCATTCATTAACCCTTTCCCTCATATTAGCGACTTTTGTCACTTTGTGAAAAGTCACTTTGTGAAATCATTGTGGTAAATAGAGCATTTGCTCCTACAGGAGCAAATGCTCTATTTATCACAATTGTTTTTAAACTACAAAATTCTAAATTTTTCCTTTTCTCTAATTAATGCTCCTTTTCGGTAAATTAATTCAAAGAAGTTGTACCTAAAATAGCCTATGACGTAATGGGTTAAGTGGTCCCTATTGCGGCATAATCGGGCTTATTTTGGTTATACTTATCATTGCCCTGTAACATATTTATTGCAGGTTAGTAGGAAAAGAGAAATTTTGCGACGGGCGGTGGGTCATTTCTATGATGAATTATAGTGGAAACTTTATTGCATTGTAAATATATTTATAAATTAAACAGAAAGACATTGTGTATTTGTCAATTATTTACCCCAGATAGACGTTGACCAAAGAACAGCGTTTGGTTCTCCGTACTTATATAACCCACTGTCAAACGGGTACCTGAAGAAGTGTCACTCAAAAATGTCTGCAACAATCTGGATATGTTGCAAGTTTGATTTTTTCCTATTCGATCATGCTTCTGGGAATCCACTGAGTTCGTTCTCAACTTTTTCATTGGTCAGAGTTGAGCCTTTGGCAAGCTCAAATCTGACTAATCAAAAGCTTGAGAACTCAAATAAGACCAATCAAAAGCTTGAGAACGAACTCAGACTCAACTAAAAAGCTTTATGAGTCTTTTTGTTTTGAGTCTTAGTTCGTTCTCAAGCTTTTGATTGGTCAGATTTGAGTTCTCAAGCTTTTGATTGGTCAGATTTGAGCCAAGGACTCAACTAAAAGTTTTATAAACATGGACCCAGGTTCATATTATTCTAACAGCAAACCGAGCATACCCTGATCAGACGGCTCCTACAGGATCTGGCTCTAGCCTGTTTGAAAACACGTTAAAACCGTTTTATGGAGTAAACAGATAAGCACAGGAGCAGATCTGAGTTTAATCTGTGTCCTCCTATACAAAACTCGTTTGCGGCTTTAAAAACTGTATTTAAAACTGAACGTTTGATCAGGTTCTACATGGGTTGTCAACTTGTCACACAATATAGTGTAATAGACAATACTGTGGCATATTGTGAAGAATCTGATCCGACGTCTAGTTTTAACCCATTCTCTCATATTGACGCCTTTTGATGCCTCTGTACAAGTCACTTGTCGAAAGCATTGTGATAAATAGAGCATTTGCTCCTAAGGAGCAAATGCTCTATTCATCACACTGGTTAAAAATTACACATTTCTGAAAGTTTCTTTCTTTCTAGTAACTGCTCCTTTTCGGTAGATTTATTCAAAGAAGTGTAATCTAGACATTAGCCTAAGAGGGAATGGGTTAATTACGGTTTATTATATGGTTATACCTTGTTTCAAAGTCTAAAGGTTGATCTTCGGTTCACTTGCAACAACTGTCCAAAAGGTTGTTTTTTCGTTGGGGTTTTTATTCTTAATTCAAATAAAACATTGAAAGGCTGTGTTAAATTCGCCATTAGCTCCTATTAGGCCGTGAGCCAGAGCCCCAAACTTTGGCCATCGGTACCATCTCGGGGAACAATGCTATGAATGATTTTTGGCAAGATATAAGTATCTAGAATCAGAAATTATGTGATAGCAGTGAATCGGTGATAGCTTTTTGTATTGTTTCACCAGTTTTATTTCTGTGGTAAAAATAATGTTTTTAAATCTGGCATTATTTGAGAAGACAACATAGAATTTCAAACTGATGGTTCTCTCTTGATATAATATGTACATGTTATCTACTTGAAAATTGAAGGTGCGTAGCTGAAGTTCACATATTTCACCTAATACGTTGTTATTTTCCCACTAAAATGAATGCATATAATGTAAATTCTTGCTCATACGTTCATGGTATGTATTTTGCATAAGTAAAATTTCTCCAACGTTGTGCATACCTTCATCATCTTTATAACTAGGCTCATAAAACTTCATATGTATGTTAACAATAATGATGGCAATGAATCAACTTCAGACTCTTAGGTCTAGAATCTCTTTATGCGAATTCTCAGAGTTATGTCCCTTTTGAAATTTCCAGACACTCAAATTGTGCCAAAACAGTAATATCTTAAGAATTAGCCCCACGAAAGTTCACAAGCATTTAACTATCGTGACATTAACGACCAAACATATAACAAGAACCCTTTGATCCAGAGCCCAATCATAGTGTTGGCTAAATTATGTCCCTTTATGAAACTTGTAAGTTACAGGTAAACTATTATTATCCGATTTACCTCTACAGAGCTAGTTTATACCAATATACTCTTATACAGTTATTAGGCATTATAAGCATTAAATAAGTTACAAAAGTAAGGGCTACAAATTGAACTGGAAACATATCTATAGGACACGGAACACCCATCCCCCTTTCCTCCCTTCTGATGGTAAATTATCGCTTATCAATTATGCATTGTAGTGTAAACAAATACAAAGTCCCTTAATTTTAGTTACTGCAATATTCCCCTATGTTTGACCGTCTTCACATCAAGTTATTTATCTGTGAAAGTTTGAAGCATATATGTTTTATATGGAAGAAAAATGCCAAGTCCTGTAACTAATGGTCATAACAAACATTTCCTGTTTGATCTTCTTAATGGCCATTTTCACATCAAGGCTGTCAATTTGTGAAAGTTTGGAGCAATGCCCCCATTGGTATATGAGGAGTTGAGCACACAAACAGTGCAATACAAACAAGGGAGCATAAAAAGGGTGACCACCATATCAAATATGCTTATACAGAGACATTCTTTTTCCACTTCAAGGTAATTTGAAGTAGAACGCATTGCTTTTGTCTGACCATCCGTTTGTTTGTCCACTGGTACATGTTACTACGGTCAGCAAATCAGTTAGCTCAGTCGATACAGCGTTCGCTTTCGGGCAAGAAGTTGGGCCATGCCAAATACATTCAGAATGGTACTAAGGTGGACTGGTTTGCCCGATGTCAGGTAAATGGTGCTGGGTATGGGTTCAGTTCTCAATTCTACACGACAGGCACGTTCAAGAATCAAGGAAATCAATGTTACTTTCTGTATCCGATTCCGTCTCCAGTGCATCTATTAGCACATGATGGCAAACTAAGGACTTAAACAATCAACCACACAAAATACAAAGGTCTAGGTCTGAACAGAACTTCATTATAACATAACATAACATAACATAACATATCTTTTATTTGGCATAAATTTGCATACGCATAGTATAGCCAATATGGTCATATTTGTACACAAAGTGCATGGCATAGTTATAATATTTGAAATTTCAAATCATGTTTGCTGAGAAGGTAAATTTTGTTAACAGTCATATGAAAATGTTCATGAATATATATGAAGGATCTTCTCTAGAGTAAAAGTACATGTATATGATGTTTACCAATTTCGATATATCCGTATTGTATGTTTCCGTACAGAACTAAATCAACCCTGTCTTTGGGATTAGTTCAGTTCTGTACCAAATCGCGAGGATAAGAACAATTATATGGGTCAGATGACCCAGTGCAAAAATATACTAAACCCATCTTTGGGTATATGGGGGCCAGCTCAGTTCTGCACCAGACCAACAAGCAAAACAGATAATCAGTAAGCTGTTATGGATCTGTTTCTCTTATTTTAAAGGCATAGTATAGATATTTGGCTAATTTTATCTGTTGGTTCTTATGTCTGCTGCTCATTATTTGTTCAAATTTCTGGATGGTTGGCCATCGACAAAAGTATGGTTTTAAGTATTGTTTTCTTAGTGATAAATATTTGGGACAAACAAGAAGGAAATGACATTCTGATTCTATCGTATTCATATTACAATTTTCGCATAATCGATCTTCCCTAGGGGTGTTTTCATATCTGCCTGTTTCAATTTTAAGAGTGTGGGATGACAGTCTAAATCTGGTTAGTGGAATTCCAAGTTTGTTATCACTTATATGGTCTAGATAATTTTCATATTCAAATTCATGTTTATAAATATTATAGAAAGATAATCTGTTTGAGTTATTTATATTTGTATACCAATTTTGTTTAAAAATATCTAGTATCCTATTTGTTATTGTGTTGTAGTTTATTTCTATATCATATTGCTGTGTCCATATATATTGCAGTCCCATTTCACATAGATAAGTTTTTATTTTACATGCCCAGTTAAGTCCTTTGTATGTGATATTGTTATCAGCATCTTCTTTTAACATGTTATAAATTGATTTTAAAAGTGAGTTTTCGTTTAATTGCAATAATTTTAGCCAATATTTAAACATAATTATTTTTCGACTAATATGCATCGGATATCTGCCAAGTTCTCCGTATAGACCACTCAAATTAGTACATTTTTTTTACACTTAATATTTTCCTTATAAATTTGCAATGTATTAGCTCAATATTTTTACATTCATGACCTCCTAATAATTCTGCTCCATAGTTTAGAACTGATCCAACAAGACTATCAAATAGTTTGCATTTATCTTTAACATTCAATTCAATTTGGTTGAAAACAATGAATAAATTATGTAATGCATAAGCGGCATGTTGTGCTAGTCTTTTCTGTGTACGATTAATGTGTCCGTTTTTTAATAAATGCATGCCTAGATATTTAAATGATTGTACGACCTCTAGAGCTGTATCGTCTAGAAAAAACTCGTACGAAGTATGTCTACCTAACTCAAAAATCATGATTTTGTTTTTTTTTGTATTTATTTTCAATCCCCAATTATGTACTGTTCATATAATGGACAGCAAAGACAGAGTAGTGGATATTTATTAAAACATTAAGTTAGCAGCAAGTAATGCAGAGTTGACTCAGCTGTGTTCTGATTAAAAGAAGTTTCAGAATGATGCATTGCATAACATAAGTTTGAATTCATAAAAGGTGATATTTAGTATGGAGGTTTCAAAAGCAACAAAGCATGAAAAAGAACCTAATTGTGATCTAATAAAATCAGAAAAGCTAAAGAAATTCATAATAAATGGCGGTAGAAAACAGTTAAACTGTGGTATGGTGATAACATCCGTTGGCAGATAAATATATACAAATTTGTATTATAGTTATTAACATCACAGTGGTTTTTTTCGCCGAAATGTTCGGAGAAATTATGCCCAATTCCCCACTCTGAAAAGCACCTTCCCATCTTGAAAACAATTCGATGAAAATTCACCTTTTGGCTCGTCCGCACTACAACCCCCCCCCCCCCCCCCGGGGCGATCCGGGCCCCTTTCCCCCAGAACTGGGAAAATCCCTGCATCAACACATTCCATCAACACTGGGTCCTACCTCTGCTAGACATAAGCAACAAAAACGCATTAGTCCGTTTTGTAACAGAAATTGACTAGTGTAAACTATGTCACAGTACATGTTATCATGCTGCAATAGTAGATACGATAGAGTTTGTCCAAACAGAAATTAATTATCACTGTGGTGTGACATATGTGTCAGTGACATTCACAGAATACACCCTATGTATATGATCTAAAAAGGGAAAAATAAGTCAGCAAATGTGGTGATGACATCGAAGAAGAGAGGGGTCATCAGATGTTAAGCATAACAATTAAGCATATTAGGAAGCTATTTAGGAGATTCCGAAGTAAACAGAATTAACCATTTCGTTGGTGGATTGAGGAAAACAACTGCAATAAGAAGATACAGCAAAAACATTTAATGACAATGCGAAAGTCCCAGCTCTTCAGTACTAAATGGAGGAAGCAGATGACCGTCTGACCATGCAAATGAAGAAGTAATTCAAGTGTTTACAACCTAATCAGAAAACATGGAATACTTCGTAATGTACTTTGCTTTTCATGCTGATATATAAATACATGAGTCCTACTATATTGAAAATGTTGGACTAGAACAGTGCCTGAGTCTATGACATCATGAAGATTAAGTTCACGTGTACTTTCTGGCCCTTTGGGATAATTAGTTTCGATGTTATTAGTTTTGAAATTGAACGCCGTTTAACCCTTCTCTTGCTGAATTTTAAAATACATTTTTCCTTCTTTACCCATGCCCTGTTGTATAATTACATATATCTTCTCTGTGTGCAAGTATTTCGC
The DNA here is from genome assembly GCA_963576725.1 of Azorinus chamasolen. Lineage (NCBI taxonomy): Eukaryota > Metazoa > Mollusca > Bivalvia > Cardiida > Solecurtidae > Azorinus > Azorinus chamasolen. Next base: position 24,238,659 of record OY755250.1, read on the forward strand.
TGTGCAATCACTGCTGTGGAGTGCATTGGTTGCACAATCAACTTGTAAATAGTGCAGATCCTGATTCTGGGTCTTCACTATTTACAGGTAGGTATATTGACGTGAATAACAAGCGAAGGGTTAAGCCGGTGCTAGGGTGTGTGAGTAATGTTGCAAAAGTCATAACAGCTCATGAACAGACTCAATAAAACCAAGTCTGCAATTTTCTCTTTTTGCATTGCTTCTTTTGCTTTCGACGGATCTGCTACTTGCAGTAATTTTGTCATTGGTATGCCTTTAATTATAATAGTAAGGCAAACACAATGAATTCTTGACCAGCAACAGAATAAAAACCTTAAGCAAAGTCCGTAAATTGGTTAGAAAAGGAGATCTCCTTGACATCGTTAGATGTAGTGCAGCCATGTGTCTGCCTCCTACGTGCACCATAAAATTAGAAGGTCATACCAGATTCGATCTGTTCTGTTCGATGATGGAGGGCTCTATTCTACAACTATGCAGCGAATGCTTTGTATTGCGCTCGCAAACATACAAATGAACAGGCTGTAATTCAGAATCGAAATTTTCAAAATTATTGTAGCTTGGGCAATGTTATTTGTACACTGGATGGGTAGTCAGGCAACGAACTTTGGACTATCCTTGAATTATTGGGATGCCAGTTTCAACTTGTGAATGCTTGATATAATGACTTTCTACACTGTAGCCCGTGAGAAATACATGTAATTGTGAGTTTGGCGAATGTTTGGTATGTATTTGCTTTATGTTAGTTTTATCATTAATTTGACATTTAGTGCAATCAACGATCTAACAGAAGAGGTTGGAGAAGAGCAGCAAACGAAGAGGTTGGAGGAGAGTAGAAGAACGCTCTTATTCTCCGGTTCTTCAACGTTCCCAGTCAAAATTATTATTATTAGCAGATCGATACATTACACTGACACCAGTATCCATGCTTATAAAAACTTTTAGTTGAGTCTGATATCGTTCTCAGGTTTTTGATTGGTCAAATCTGACCAATTAAAAGCTTGAGAACTCAAATCTGACCAATCAAAAGCTTGAGAACGAACTCAGACTCAACTAAAAAGCTTTATAAACACGGACCCTGGTCAACATATCTTAGAGCTACCCTCATATACCACGTGTAAAGCAAATATGAAACTTGATTCATATTAAAACATTTTTGTTAACCTTTAGGGGCAATCCCTGCAACCTCTCACTAATGGGAATCATGCTGAAGAAGATATTACAGGACACTGGTATGAATATATGCTTTCTGTAACTTCTGTGCCAGTTACCATGGTAAGAGAAAACGATTTAAAGTTTCAAATAAAAGACTGGACTTTTTGTTCTCTTCATAACTCAAATGCCCATTGATCTAATTTCAAAGTGTATGTCTTTCAGATGTGCCATTCACCAGACTGCATATTAAAATCCTGATCGTAAATACAAATATGTAATTGACTGTATTATGTTTTCAGAGTATTGGATACCTCCATGCAACTATTAAATCACTAAAAACTTGTATGTAAGATTGACACAGATGTTCCTGCAAAGTAGGATTCAAGAACGACACATATTTCAAAATGAGAGACAAGATCCATATTCTCCAACAACATATCCCTGATTATTTTGTTTGATACTACATGTGCAATCTTTCAGTCATAAGAAAAATGTGAAAATAACGAAACCCCGTACCCACACATCTGCATCGGACAGAAAATTTACCTTACAATGTTAACACTTTAAGTTTAAAAAGAAAAATGACATTAAAACAATTCATAGTTAAAGATGGGCTAACTAGAACTGTAAGCAACGAATGCTAATGATAACGAATACCCCACCCACCCCACCTTACAGTCTACTAATTTTTTTATTGTGATAAAGTGGAAACTGGACCAATAAATCCAGTAATAATGACCAGATCCAAATAAAACTAGCAGTTGTATTGGTTACTATAAAAAAGAGAATATTATCAGGTTTTCAGCAAACATGTAGATTAGGAAACTTGCGTCTATATATGGACAGAGAGGTAGACGGATAAATGGATGGGCATATAGAGGGACGGATAAATGGGATGGACAGATTGAAGGACAGTCAGACTGACAACTTGATTCCAGTATACCATCATAGTTTCGTTGCTGATGTATGATAACAAATGTTGTGTATCTGAAATCGGTAGCTTTACTTTTTTATAAGTCTGTCTCGAAATACGATATAGTATAGAATAATATAAAACGCGATAACACAAAGAAAACTACCATCGATGCAATGATATCAAATTTAACTCTATAAATGTATATCTTGTGAAAAATTTAAAATCACAATGAGAATTATTCACCTGATAGGGTACCGACAAACCCCAATGGCTCATCGACTAAATTGCATCTCGGCACAACATGCACACAATGTCACCAAGTACACAGAGTAATCAGTTAAAATATTATCTGATACAGATGCCATTCATGCTATTTCAAACACAGAAGACCCAGATCAGACGACCAAAGGAGCTGTCTGACCAGAGTCTGCTCTTGTTACGTATGTTTTTATATAGATCAGATTGTATGGTTTCTGCCATTGATCAATAACTCAGTATCCATAAAGAATTAAATAAATATCCATAAAGGCATTAATTCTTACAAGAATATTCCTGAATTAACTGAATTAATTCTCTCCCACTGACACCTTTTTGCGCCTCTGTAAAACTCATTAATGGAAACCATTGTGATATATAGAGCATTTGCTCCATAGAAGTAAATGCTCTATCTATCACAATCGTTTCAAAACTACACAATACTAAATTTCTTCTTTTTTATAGTTAATGCTCCTTTTCGGTAGATCAAAGAGGTTGGGTCTAAAATAGTCTAGGAGAGAATCAGTTAAAGTGTTAAGCCTGAGATACTAAATGGAGGCAGCACTCGTGTCAACTTTCTTATCGCCTTTGGTGAACTTTATACCTTGTCTTTATGCTGTAATAATATGTCAATTGTGTATATATATGTGAAGTTTTATCTTAATCAATCTCATCTAATTGGGGTTTTTTTTAGAATTTTGTTTTAAGATGGAATGCGTATATCTAGCTTTTGATGGTTCTTAATTTTAAAGTTTAATATGCATTTGATTTGTTGAAAAGAGCCTTACTAAACATTACATGGACTTGGTGCCATGTCCGTTATCCGGGCATTTACTGCTTGACTAGCGCTTGTACACAGCCTGGAACCAGACCAGCCTTGAAGTAATTTGAAATCGGATAAGGATCCAAACTGTTTGCACTCAGACAAACGTTGCTCTGAAAGTAGAAAACTATAACAAACAAGGTGCAAGAGGCGACATTTGGAGCAAGGCAATATATGGCAATATAAGAGACGATATGCACAGTACATTAGTTAATGTATACAGACAGACGACTCCGTGAATGTACTTGAATACAATCAGTTGACATGGCACTATTCGCTGGTATGTATATGTAAAGTTTACATCTGTTAACAAACTGTGTGATATATCCATTTTCTCTATTTAATATTCGTGTTAGAAACAATGGCAGCATGCATATTTATTAGCTCAATTCTTTATAATGGATTATGTAGATAGGAAATTTTGGTAGAAAGCAGACAGAGCAGACCCTGATCACGAACTGGACATACTCATTTGTTGTATTTTTTACATACACGAATGTGTTTGTTAATTATGTCTCTCACATTTATGGGGAGACATATTGTTTTTGCCAGAGTTGTCTGTCTGTCCATCCATCCGTCCGTCTTTCTGTCTGTCAGTCACAAACTTATCTCTGAAATCAGTTGGGCTAGAGTCACCAAACTTCACAGGAATGTTTCACCAGCACGAGTTGTTGTGCACCTGGGATTTTTGAATTGTCTCCCCCAGAAAATTAGAGAAACTTTGTGTCATGCATATCTTTAAAACCACTAGAGCTAGAGTCGCCAAATTTCACAGGAATGTTGACTAGCACGAGTTGTTGTGCACCTTGGTTTTTTAATTGCCCCCCCCCCCTTGATATTTGTTGCGTTATTGCCCCTGATATGATTACATCTGTTTTTGTGACAAAAACAAACCTCTAGTATTGTTTGATACTGTTTGACCTATTTTGAACAGATAATAGATAATAACAGTGCATGTGTTGTGTTCCAACCTGTTCAATTCTGTAACGGCACAGTGAAATGCTACTGAATACATTGCTCCCTGTTCTATGTTTATTCCAAATTTCAAGACCTACTGAATATTCATGGACACATAGTTATAATGAAATATTGAAGGTGGAACAATGTAGCCATTTTAGAAAGCAAAGAAACAGATCTTTCAAATTCCATTAGCAAACAGAGAAGAGCTTGATCAGACGGCTCCTATAGGAGTCGTCTGAACTTGGTCTTCTCTGTTTGCAAATGCTTGAAAACACGCTTATCTGAAGTAAAGGGTTATACCTTTTCCTGATATCAACACCTTTTCAAGCATTTGCAAATAGAGTAGACCCAGATCAGACGTCTCCTATAGGACCTGTCAAAAGCTATTGCTGCCAAAAATATATAATAGTAAAAGAATCTACTGTTGTATACAAACAGCTATATTTAGTCCGCTGTCAAAGGCCTTTGTTTCAAATAAATTAACCCTTTCACCGCCAATGTTGCAAAAATGCGCCGCGATAAATAGTGCAGTCTCAGATCAGACGCCACCTTTTCAAGGCCGTGTCTGATCAGGGACGTCACTTTTTGTCTCAAAGTCTATTTCTATATCTGTGCTTTATTCCTTTGAAACATGTGCATTTATTTGTCTCATTTCCTTATTTTACCGAATGGTTTAACAAAATTGGTTTGCAGACGACAATTAGAAACTTGGCACAGAAAGGGCTAACTTTGTACAGTAGTCAATTACTATTGTTGCAAATAAACAGCTGTGTGTAGTCTTCTATAAAAACATTTTGTTGCAAATAACCTTTAGTGTATTTTGATTTGCTTTCAGTTTTGCTGGTATTGTATACTGGAATAAAATTAGGTAAGTTATATTATCCAATAGCAGCCGTGGTATCTGGGTCTACTTTTCTTGCCAAGGCATGAAAAGAGGCTTCTGTCAGGTAAAGTTTTAACTCTTTCACCACCAATGTCACAAAAATGCGCCACGACAAATAGTGCAGTCCCAGATTAGACGCCGCGTTTTCAAGGCGACGTTAGATCAAGGATTTCACTTTTTGTCCCAAACTTTACTTCTGTATATGTGCTTTATTCCTTTGAAAGTTGCATTTATTGATCTGATTTCCTTATTTTACCGAATGATTTGAAAAATTTGTTTGTGGACGACAATTAGAAAGTTAACGCCAAAAGGGTTAAAAAGATAATAAATTCAATACAATCAATCCCCTCTGTGATGACCGTTGGAGTCTTCTATTTAACCTTCAATCGCATTAAACAACCATCGGTTTTAATTGGACCGGTCACCGTAGAAAGGGATCACTATGTATGTATTTAAAAGCAGACGATGCAGTACATACATTATAATTATGATACACCATCTCATTCATTCTAACCAATAAATGTGTTGTCACACATGACAAATCAGACAATAGATTTTTAGTAATGCTTCTTTCACATTAACTCTTCCGCTGCCATTTTATTATCTGCAAACTTGATCGTCTGCTCAAGTTGTTTATTATTTGATTGCCTTCCTTTTCGTTTCAAAAATATACGAATAGCACTAAATAGTTTGGATCATGATGTGACTCCGAGTTACTCAGCGTCTCATCTGGATCCAGACTGTTTGCATGAGTAATTCGCCATTGGCAGTGAAAAGGTTTACACTTTTCGTTGTAATGCACGTGCGCACGCGCTTTCATTGGTAGCTTACTAATATCATACTAATAGACCCGACAAGTATGACGTGTACACTACCACATATACATTGGTGTGTGTATAAACGTATGATCTGGATCTACACCTTCAGGCAGTTTAATCCGCTGAATTCTGAATTTTCGAAATGAAATCATCCATCGCTTTTTAACGATAGAGGCATTTCAACATTAGGAGACAATTTGTAAGAGGAATTTTGAAAATGCAAACTTTACAAACCCTGATCAGAGATCTCCTCTAACTCCAGGGGTCCGCTTATTTTGGTTCTAGACTGTTTTCTAAAACAAATGCATTCGTTTTCTCGCATTTCTAGAGTTAGAAACCAACACCACCGTTAACATGTTATTTTCAGGATCAACAGCCGACTGTTTGGATGATCCAACATTCGACTGCGCACATATATCTACAGTCTTCAATATATGTGCTGATGTTAACCACGCTAAAGCCGTATGCAGGAAATTCTGTAACCTTTGTGATCAACGTAAGTTGGTATCCAAATAGGTGTGCTATTACTGTTGATGTTGTGGTGGTGCCGGTATCCTGATAGGTGTGCTGTTACTGTTGATGTTGTGATTGTGCCACTGCTGGTAAGTGGGTATCCTGATAGGTGTGGTATTACTGTTGATGTTGTGGTGGCGCCGGTATCCTGATAGGTGTGCTGTTACTGTTGATGTTGTGATTGTGCCACTGCTGGTAAGTGGGTATCCTGATAGGTGTGGTATTACTGTTGATGTTGTGGTGGCGCCGGTATCCTGATAGGTGTGCTATTACTGTTGATGTTGTGATTGTGTCACTGCTGGTAAGTGGGTATCCTGATATGTGTGGTATTACTGTTGATGTTGTGATGGTGCCGGTATCCTCATAGCTGTGGTATTACTGTTGATGTTGTGATTGTGTCACTGCTGGTAAGGGGGTATTCTGTTGGTGTGCTATAACTGTTGGTGCTGTGTAGGTGTCACTGCTGTAGTTGTTGTTGTTGCTATTACTGTCATAGTTGTATATTGTAAATACTACATTTTTGGTGTTGGTGTTGCTATCCCTGCTGTGGTTGTATTTCTATTGTGTCTTGTGTGTTGTTGTTGTTGCTGCTTTTCCTGCTAATTTTTATATTTGATATTGTTTTTGTTGTGTTGTTGTTGCTATTCCTGTTGTTGTTCTATTTGCTGTTTTGTTTTTGTGTTGTTGCTATTCCTGTTGTTATAGTATTTGCTATTGCTTGTTGTTTTATTATTGTTTCTATTTAACCCTTCGCTTGCTATTCACGTCAATATACCTACCTGTAAATAGTGTAGACCCAGATGAGACAGCTCCTGCAGGAGCTGTCTCATCAGGGTCTGCACTATTTACAAGTTGATTGTGCAACCAGTGCACTCCAGAGCAGTGATTGCACAGCGAAATACTTGTACACAGTGACGATATATGTAATTATACAACAGGGCATGGATAACGAATGAGAAGGGTTAAGTTGTAGTACTTGCTACTGCGTCCAATGTTTCGTTACTGATGTTGCTATTCTTGATGTTGTTGTATTTGTTATTGTTTGTTGTTGTCTTGTTGTTGCAATTTCTGCTGTTGTTGTGGTTGTTATGTGTCTGTTGCAATACCGCTTTCCTCGCTGTTGTTGTATTTGCTATGTATCTGGTGTGTTGCTACTATCCCTGCTGTTGTTGTATTTGGTATTGTTTTGTTTTGCTATTTCTATTTCGCTTGTTCAGAACCCACCTTATATGAGAGGTTCAGAACCTATCCACATCTTATATGAGAGGTTCAGAACCCATCACACCTTATATGAGAGGTTCATAACCAATCCACATCTTATATAAGAGGTTCAAAACCCATCCACATCTTATATGAGAGGTTCAGAACCCATCCACAATTTATATGAGAGGTTCAGAACCCATCCGCATCTTATATTGGAGGTTCAGAACCCATCCACACCATATGAGAAGTTCAGAACCCACCAACATCTTATATGAGAGGTTCAGAACCCATCCACGCATTATATGAGAGGTACATAACCAATCCACATCTTATATGAGAGGTTCAGAACCCATCCACAATTTATATGAGAGGTTCAGAACCCATCCGCATCTTATATTGGAGGTTCAGAACCCATCCACACCATATGAGAAGTTCAGAACCCACCAACATCTTATATGAGAGGTTCAGAACCCATCCACACCTTATATGAGCGGTTCAGAACCCACCCATCTCTTATATACAATTGAACTTCAATATCTCAAACCTTCAGGGGACCATACAAAGTACTTCGAAATCAGTAGTTCTAGTCGTCCGATTTCAAATTAGGACAATTTTGCAAGTTCACAGCTTAATACAGGTCTAAACTAATGCTGAATACCTTTCGACCAGCATTAAACAGTCGCGTGCGTTTCTTGGTATGCGAAGTGATACATTTTAGAACAAATATATATATTGCAAAGTTTGGAAGGACCAAACGTTTACTTCGAGTTAATCGAAGTTCGAGTTATCCGAGTTCGAAATATCGAAGTTCCAATTTAATATTGAAATTATCAACTTGTTTACATGACAGATGGAAACCTTTTGACATTATTTTTAGCGAACAGTTCAGACCCTGATCAGATAGTTACTTCGGTTGATCTGTGTACTGAGTCAAACAGCGTACCTATGTGTCATGTATGGGGTCGTGAACTGTTGTGGTTAATGAAATTAACACATTACCCCCTAGTGACGCATTTTTGCGCTTCTATAAAATTCACATTTTTAAACCATTGTGATAAATAGAGCATTTGCTCCTATGGAGCAAATGCTCTATCTATCACAATGGTTTCAAGACTACACTTGAGAGTTTTTCTCCTTTTCTATTGTTAATGCTCCTTTTCGGTAGATTTATTCAAACAGATTGGGTCTAAAATAGCCTTGGAGAGAATGAGTTAACGTGATACTATATTGATGTACTACCGCAACGTTTTATTTTTTCTTCAGCTTCAGTGGGGCCAAGAGATTGTCAAGATGCACTAACAGGTCATTTGGCGAGTTTATATGAAAACGTCTACCTCATAAAAGCGGGTCCAAGTCATATAAACACCATTGTGCAATGTGATATGGTTATTTATGGAGGCGGTTGGACGGTGAGCAAGGACTTCTAATCGTTGTGGGTTTCGAGTTCGCCCTTTGTTTAACCCTTTTACCGCCGAAGTCGCATAAATGCACCACGACAATTAGTGCAGTCCAAGATCTGACGCCGCCTTTTCAAGGCGGCGTCTGATCAAGGACTTCATTTTTTGTCTCGTTCTCTATTTCTATATATGTGCTTTATTCTTTGAAATTTGCATTTATTTATCTCATTTCCTTATTGTATCGAATGATTTAAACAGTTTGGGATTGCAGACGACAATTAGAAATTTGGCGCCGAAAGGGTTAAGAATGAGTCACTTATATCACAATGCCCAGCGCATTACATGTAAAGAAATACCCCTGAAATCCGTATGAATATGAAACGACTAGCAATATTTCGTGCGCGGAGGAATATAAAACGACTAGCACTATTTCGTGCGCGGAGGAATATTCAAATAGAGTAACCAACCAATCCCCCTTGACTACTTTTAGGCCCAAAATCTTTGAATAAATATACTGAAAGGAAGCATTTACTAGAAAAAGGGATTTTTAGAATTATGTAAAGTTGCCATCAATTTGATAAATAGAGCATTTTATCCTATTGAGCAAATGCTGTATTTCTTACAATGGTTTTAAAAAAAGAAGACTTTTATAGAGGCGTCAAAAGGCGTCAATATGATGGAATGGGTTAAAGGCTAATGTATACAGTGCTCCCTCCTTACAACGGCCCTCTCAATAACGATTCCCTCCTTACAACAACGCATGTCACTGTTTCCGAAACAACAAGGCTCCAAAAACAACCTTTTTTCCATCGCATTTTCTTTATGTCTCCATCAAACCCTATGTTGTGACCACTCTTTAGAATCGTCACTTTGTGACGATTCTAAAGAGTGGTCACAACATAGGGTTTGATTGAGACATAACGGTTTTAGTTCTCGAAATACACGTTATCTGGGGATCTGCAAACAAGCTAATTATGTTTGGTTTTCCCTCCCTATAACAACTCCCTCTGAACAACACATACAATCTTCGTATCCCAAAGGGTGTCGTTGTAGAGAGGGGGCACTGTAATTGCCCCAATGATTCGGACAGATAAATCAAGACAAATAGATCAGACTCAGTAAACACATTTCCTCCTAGTGACGCATTCTGTCGCCTCTGTAAATGTCATATTTTGAAACCATTGTGATAAATAGAGCATTTGGTCCAAATGCTCTATTTATCACAATTGTTTCAAAACTACACAATTCTAAAATTCTCCTTTTCTATAGTTAATGTTCCTTTTCGGTAGATTTATTCAAAGAGGTTGTGTCTACAAATAGTCTAGGAGTTATTCTAAGCTGCCGCTGAAGTATTATTTTGATCAATATCTTCATTATTTGCTGCCATGCCAGTCTAATTCAACATTACATGTATTAAAATGCCGCCAAACTGAATTACTCAGCTTAACACATTCTCTCCTAGACTAGTTTTAGACACATCCTCTTTGAATTAATCGACCGAAAATGATCTTTAACTTTAGAAAAGGAGAATTCTAGAATTAAACCATTGTGATCAATAGAGCATTTGCTCATAAAATGAGTTTTACAGAAGCGCAAAAAGGCGTTGATAGGAGAGAATAGGTTAACAAACCGTTGCACAAGGATGCCAGGGGTCTGAGTATTTATCTCCTATCCTGCTGAAAACAATATATCTGCCGAAGCTCTTCTATGAGCTTTATGCAAGACATTCGTCCTGCATTAAGCAGACACCTGCCCACAAAGACATTCATTCTTCATTACTAAAGATTCGTAATATCAAGTGTTTACTGTAATTGGTTTCCTTTGATTTTGTTTCGTTCACCTCTTTGCAGTAAATCTGACTGAATATCTTGGATAAATACCATCGAACGATTACGAAATTTGTCAATCCTTTCTTAGACTGCAACTTTACTGAATTGGATACTGTTAGAGTTTTTGCAAAGCAATGCTTTTTAAGTAGCAATGCAGCCTGCACAATTATGGTATTCCGTAATGTAATGGTCGATTGCTAGCGTAATGTGTACAATTATGACATTCCATGCTGTTACAAGTGGTTGCTAGAGTTTTGTGTACAATTATGACATTCCATAGTGTTACTTGTGCCTGCTAGCGTAATGTATACAATTATGGCATTCCATATTGTAACAGGTGTTATCTAACGTAATGTGTTCACTTATGACATTACATGTTGTTACAAGTAGTTGCTAGCGTAATGTGTTCACTTATGACAGCAATCCATGTTGTTAATGGTGTTTGCTAACGTAATATGTACAATTATGGCATACCATGTTGTTACGGGTGGTATCTAGCGTAATGTGTTCACTTATGACATTCCATGTTGTTACAAGTAGTTGCTGGCGTAATGTGTTCACTTATGACATATCCATATTGTTACAGGTGGTTGCTAGCGTAGTATGTACAATAATCATATTCAGCATTGTGCATTTATGACATTCTATGTACGTTGTTACAGGTCGTAGCTGGCGTAATGTGTATAGTTTTAACATCTATGTTGTTACACGTGGTAGCTAGCGTAGTGTGTTACAGTAAAACCTCTCTATAACGACCGCTAAATTGAGTTAATTAGCTGGTATTCAGGGCAGGTGGCAGCTTAAAGCAAGGTGAAAGTAAAACAGAACGCTCCGATTGGAGCGTTCTGTTTTACTTTCACCTTGCTTTAAGCAACCACCTGCCTTTAACAAAACATACTTGATGCAATTTAGTGGCCGTTATAGAGAGGTTTTACTGTATATAGATATATCCAGCATAGTTTATTTATTGACAATTTCGTGTTGGTGTTGTTATATGTGGTAGCAGTCGAGATTATTACAATTACAGTAAACCCCGCTAATGCGACCGCCTAAAATACAGTAAAACCCCGCTAATGCGACCACCTAAAATAAGTATAATTCTGGATGCTATATACGGGTGGTAGCTTAATGCAGGATAAAAGTAATGCAGAAGGAACTTTCTGTATTACTTTGGTCCTGCATTAAGCAACCACTTGCCTATAAAGACACCCGTGTTTATTCATTCATTGGTCGCATTAGAGGGGTTCTATTGTTCTATATTTTGTAGATTATCTATATTTACATGTACATGTAGTTGTCGGCGTGACGTGTTCAGTTATGACATTTCATATTGTACATTTGGTTTAAACGTATTTTATTACTGGAATATACAACATGCATCAATTTACATAGATTCTAAGAAGGATTGGAATGAAAGCTAAGAGCTTATGAAATTCCTCTCCTAGGCATATAATGCTTCACAAAAGCAGTTGTTCATAAGAATTACAAACTTTTCAAGATACAATGATATTGTATATTTGATTGCATGAGTATTGTGTAAAAAAAGTCTTTACTTACTTTTACAGATGCTAATGAATAGGGATTCAGCGTCTGTTGATTTTAACAGAAATTCATCGGAGTATGCAAAAGGCTTTGGCGACATTGCAAAGACCTTCTGGATTGGTATGTCAAGTCAGTTGTTCTCACAAAACTTTCCTCATCTCCGGGTTAGAACAACGGTTTAAGATTCTCTTATCAGTAACGCATGTAAGAACTCTTTAGAATATGTATGACTGTGGGGAAAACCGATGTTTGTCATTAAAAAGGCAAAAATAGATCTAGATTTACACTGTTTGAGAAACAGAATCTGATGCTCGTTGTCTTTTAAGATCACATCGCCAAAGGCTCGCTTAATAACATCTTCTAAGGCTTGTTTAGGAACATGTGATCTTAAAAGACAACTCGCGACAGATCCTCTATATCTCTTAGTTGTGCAATGCAGAATGTACCCATTATAACCCTATCCTTCATATAAACGCCTTTTCACGCAGCTGCAAACAGAGTAGACCCAAATCAAACGTCTCCTGTAGGAGCCGTCTGATCAGGGTCTGCTCTGTTTGTTAAAATGGAATTTGATAAGACATGTTCCTTTAGTTTCGAAAATGGCTACAATGTTCCATCGTCCGTGTTGCATTATAACTATTTTGTCATATTCAGTAGGTAGTGAAATTTGGAGTAAATATATAACAGGGACGGGATTAAAATGATCAGGAATAATATTGGTGAGTGTTTGAAGTGATAGCCTCTAGTTGCAACACACTTGATTAACCATTTCCTCCATAAATGCTCTATTTATCACACTGATTTATATCCTACACAGTTATAACATTTTCCTTTTCTCTAGTAAATGCTCCTTTTCGGTAGATTCATTCAAAGAGGTTGGGTCTAAAAATAGCCTATGGGGGAAAGGATCAAAAATGCCTAAACATTACTTAACCATTTCCCTGTTCTGTGTTTATTTCAAATTTCAATAGCTACTGAATATTCATGGACAAAATAGCCATAATGAAATATGGTGGAACATTGTAGCCATTTTGGAAAGTAAAGAAACAGATTTTTCAAATTCCATTAGCAAACGGAGCAGACCCTGATCAGACGATTCCTCTAGGAGCCGTCTGATCTTGGTCATCTCTGGTTGCAAATGCGTGAAAACACATTTATATTAGGGAAAGGGTTAAATCGTTTATGTATATGCTGAAAAGAAGTATATCGTAAGAAAATCAGACTAAGTGTTCATGTGACCCGGTGTTAACTGCCAAAGTATTGATGTTTATTCGGGTTGTGTTTTAGTTTCGTAACTGTTTGAAATAGTACAAGTATATTACCCTTTCGCTTGCTATTCACGTCAATATACCTACCTGTAAATAGTGAAAACCCAGATGAGACAGCTCCTGCAGGAGCTGTCTCATCAGGGTCTGCACTATTTACAAGTTGATTGTGCAGCCGGTGCACTCCACAACAGTGACTGCACAGCAAAATACGTGTACACAGTGAAGATATATGTAATTATACAACAGGACATGTGTAAAGAAGAAGAAATGTATTTTAAAATTCAGCAAGCCAGGGGTTAATATCTACGAAAACGGATTACATGTAGTTTGTATCACATGGATAATTTTCAATATATTTGATTAGAATTAACAGTACTTCATCAAACTAATTGAGCTATGATTTTTATGATTTTATTGTGAATACGCGTTTCTTGAAGAAACTATCACTTTAACTCATTCCCTCGTAGACTATTTTTATACTCAACCTCTTTGAACTAATCTACTGAAAAGGAGCATTAACTGTAGAAAAGGAGAATTTTAGAAGTGTATAGTTTTGAAAACATTGTAATAAATAGAGCATTTGCTCCTATGGAGCAACAAAACGTCGCAAAAAACCTTTTGAGGGCGATTTCCTCGGGCTATGCGTATCAAAACATGCAAGAATGACAACTCTTGGTAGAAAAATGTATTTTGTTGTATGATGTATGTTTACAGGTCTAGAATCGATGCACGCTTTAACATCGGACGGGCGAAGGTACCAGCTTCTTGTGAAACTGACCACAGCCAATGATAGTATTTACCACGAATTCTATGATGAATTCAGTGTTGGACCCGCGCCCAATTTCGTCCTACACCTTGGACAAGCCCAGGGGACAGCAGGTAATACTCGTCGTGCCCAGTAGAACCAGTCTTAACCCATTCCCTTCTAGACCTTTTTTAGACACAACCTCTTTGAATAAATCTACCGAAAAGGAGCATTAACTATAGAAAAGGAGAATTTTAGAATTGTGTAGTTTTTAAACCATTGTGATAAATAGAGCAAATGCTCTATTTATGACAATGGTTTCACAAAGTGCCTTTTACACTATTTTATATTGACGCCTCAGTAAAAATCACATTAGTGAAACCATTGCCATTAATAGAGCATTTGCTCCATAGGAGCAAATGCTCTATTTATCAGAATGGTTTCAAAAATACACCATTCTGAAGTTTTCATTTTATGAATGCTCCTTTTTGGTATATTAATTCAAAAAGGTTTGGTCTAAAACAGCTCATGGCGGATTAGGGTTAGCGACCATTCATTCATTGAACATGGAAGTCTTTAAAAAGCAGGTGGTTGCTTAATACGTAACGCTTTCGACTTGCAGACTCGGTTTTATTGAGTCTGTTCATGAGTAGTAATTAAAAGTGCAACACTACTCACGCCCCCTAGCACCGGTTAAGCAGCATTCAATTTTCAAAACTAACAACATCAACACTAATGATCCCGAAGGATCAGAAAATATAACAACACTGAGAATGAAGCACGGGGCGACTTTTTACGGCCGCCACACAAGCACTTAAGTTACGACTTGTCTTGACCACTTATATTTACACCTGTTTTTAATGGTCGATTATGACCTGTTCTGTTATGTATTCCTTATCACTTTATTATACTTCTGCAAATCACGTTCGGAGGTTAAACATTATTTG
This sequence comes from Azorinus chamasolen, assembly GCA_963576725.1. Classification (NCBI taxonomy): domain Eukaryota; kingdom Metazoa; phylum Mollusca; class Bivalvia; order Cardiida; family Solecurtidae; genus Azorinus; species Azorinus chamasolen. The sequence continues at coordinate 24,253,931 of OY755250.1, forward strand.
TTTAAGCCGTCGCGCTTCTTGCTTTTTGATAACGAGTTTGTTTGAAGTAATGGCTGTTTTGAGTACTCTCAACAAACGTGTTAACAATCTAGCCCATGAATATTCATGTAAGAAATAATGCATGTAAAACAGAGCAGACCGAGATCAGGCGGCTCCTGTAAAAGCCGTCTAATTGGGTCTTCTTTGATTGCTTATGGAAATAATGTTGATCTCTTTCGTCAGTGACTTGTCACGGTTTAATTTTCCTGTTATAAAAAAATGCAAATATAAAAAAAAACCATAATTATAACTGAATACGTCATGTCTTACACGAAATTTCATGGAGTAAAGAGTTAACCCTTCGCTTGCTATTCACGTCAATATACCTACCTGCAAATAGTGAATACCTAGATGAGACAGTTCCTGCAGGAGCTGTCTCATCATTGTCTGCACTATTTACAAGGTGATTGCGCAACCAGTGCACTCCACAGCAGTGATTGCACAGCGAAATACTTATACACAGTGAAGATATATGTAATTATACAACAGGGCATACGTAAAGAAGGAGAAATGTATTTTGAAATTCAGCAAGAGAATGGTTAAACCCCTGATTCAGCATTTCTACTAACTTCCGATCTATTCAAGCATTTAACGAATTCTATCATAGACTCCTTTACCATTTTTAGACCCAGCCTCTATGAATTAATCAACCGAAAAGGGGCATTAACCCTTTCGGCGCCAAATTCCTAATTGTTGTCTGCAAGTCACTTTTGTTAAATCATATTTTGTTAAATAAGGAAATGAGGTAAATAAATGCAAATGTTAAAGGAATAAAGTACAAATATAGAAATAGATTTTGAGACAAAAAGTTAAGTCCCCGATCAGACGCCGTCTTTTCAAGGCGGCATCTGATCTTGGGCTGCACTATTTGTCATGGTGCATTTTTGCGACATTGGCGGTGAAAGGGTTTAACCATAGAAAACGATGATTTTAGAAATGTGTACTTTTGAAACCATTGTGATAAATAGAACATTTGCTCCTATGGAGCAAATGCTCTATTTATCACAATGGTTTCGGAAAATAACTTTTACAGTGCCGCTAGAAGGAGAGAATGGTTTAACCCGTTACTCAATTAATATTCATGTAAGAAATACTGACATCATTAATATTCATAAGTTTAGTTTTTTTAACGATATATAGTTGACAAGAATGTTTTGCCGTGGCAGAGACTGTAAGCAAAACAGAAGATTCTAACTGTTGGGGTCGTCTGATTAGGCCTACTCTGTTCGTAAAGGTGTAGAAAGACGTATTTATGGAACAGGGTTAACGATTGTTATTGGAGTCTCGGAAATGATACAGTAAAATCCTACATCTGAATCAAAGCTTTATACAAATGTGTAAATAAAATGTAATGGCGTGTACGTAATGTACTTGAAAAAACCTCTAAACCGGAAATTTAGTAAATGAGAATTGAGATAATTTTAGGCAGATGGCTGCTTGATGCAGAGTGAAAGTCACGCAGAAAGCTCCTTCTATCCTGCATTAACCCTTTCGCTGGCAATGCCGGATCTGTGATTACCTATGCAAACATTTTGGATCCAGATGAGACGCCGAGTAACTCGGCGTCTCATCAGGATCCAAACTGTTTGTTACTGTTACTATGCTTTTGAAACAAATATGAAGAAAATCAAATAAATGAAAATTTGTAGCAGACGACAAAGTTAGCAGACGACAGAATTTGGCAGCGAAGGGTTAAGCTACCATTTGACTTATAGACATGCATGGATACTAATTTCAACTTCCGGTTTAGCGGGGTTTTACTGTATAGACATAAACCCTTTTATTTTCAGGAGACTCCATGGGTTCCCACAGCGGCTTTCCATTCACTACCATTGACGCAGATCACGACACGAACGCCGGTAACAATTGTGCCAAATACTTGGGAGGTGGCTGGTGGTTCCACGTATGCTATGACGCATGCCTCACGTGCCCATACGTCACGCCGGGAACCACTAATTGCGCTTCAATGGCCTGGAACAAAATCCACTACTGCACCGCCCTAAAATCTGCCACCATGTTTGTACGGCCTCGTAAATAAATATCAAAGGCGGACATTCTCACGTATTCTTTAGCTCTCCAAGAATAAGGCATTCAGCTAAAATATCGTACATTTCATTTCTCGATTACAATTTTTACTGTTTTCGTATATCAGACATATGTGAATCCTTGCCCATAGTGCACCGGGGTGTGGGGAACCCAAACGTTTCCAAGTCAGAAATAATATCTGGTTTAGTCCCTTCAACTTATGTCTATATAAAAAAGTCAACAGTTTTGAAAGAAATAGGGATTCATCTGGCTATAAACTAATTAACATGCAACCAAGGATTCATCTATAGCATAAAGCATTTCAGTGCAATACACAAGTGACTAATGTCCATTTGAAGCAATAGGTTCTTGTGGTTTGGCCCCGACCCCATTATCATAAAAAGGCCAGGGTGTCGCGTAAAAATGACGGAACAGGATGGTTTTCGAAGACAAAAGATCATACATGACATGTGTACAAAATTTCATCAAAATCCATACATAAACCTGGGAGTAGTAGAAGGTATAAATTTTGTGTCTACAGACAGAGAGACAGAAAGCCAGATTCCAGTACAACTTCGATGCGTAGGGTACAATGACAAGAATGCTAAATTTTCAAGGGAGATAATTCTGCAATGCATGTAACTAAACACGTGATAATTGCGTCTTGCAAATATACAATTCGTGGTGATTATGTATACCAAATATAAACTGAATAACTTTCAATCTGAAGGAGGAGTTCGCGACACAAACTAACCGTTTCATGCAAAAATGACAAAATACTCAAAGTTCAAGAAGATAATTCTGCAACCCCAGAGCTAAACGCATGGAAATTCCGTCTTGCACATCTACCATTCGTGGTTATTATGAATACTAAATCGAATATCAATTCAATAACTTTAAACCCGAAAGAGGAGTTCTCGGCAGCAACTACTCATGTTCAAAGACGGACGGACTGATGGACGGACCGCCCGACCTAATGACCAACCAACTGACTGCCTGACGGCGATTCCAGTATACCCCCTCAAACAAATGTGCGGAGGTATGAAAAAGCCACGGCCAGGACAAAATCGAAACTCATTGCTAGGAAAACAAGAATGTTCGGAGGAACACATGTTTCACCTGCTTGCAGCTGACACAAAAACTTATTGTTAATATGAAAAAAGGGGAATAACTCAAAAATTATTGATGCCAGAGTTATGACCCTTGTACAGTTCTTCTCATCATGCTTGTTCCATTGTGAAATTTGAAAGCTCTATAATGAGTAGTTTAGAAATGACAGTCAAAAAAAGAAAGTGTGACGGACAGACAGACGACGGAAAAGTGATCCCTGAGTGACACACTGTCTCTTGGCAGGTGACACAAAATCGGAAAAGACATCCCGACTCCTGTAAGCAGACTCATGAACATATGCAAGTGAGTAATTGCCACTGCAATGGCTGTTTCTAGCTGGCCATAATTGAGCCCTACAGAAACAGAGTACCTGATGTGAGTAAGATTTAACCCTTTCGCTGCCAAACTGTCGTCTGCTACAAAATTTCATTCTTCTTGATTTTCTTCATTTTTGTTTCAAGAACATAGTAACAGTAACAAACAGTTTGGATGCCGAGTAACTCGGCGTCTCATCTGAATCCAAACTGTTTGCATAGGTAATCACAGATCCGGCATTGGCAGCGAAAGGGTTAATCTATTGGATTGGTGCAGTAGAACAATAAATCAGACTTTCGTATTTGTTTATTATTTCAAATAAACTTTGTGATAAAAGAATATATATAAATTTATGCACATATATAATGCAATATTTATATCATATAACTAGAATACACATATTGAAATATCAAACATTGAAATATCAAAGACTTATGGTCCCTTCTGCAGAGCAACAAATTTATAAATGTGTGTACTCAAATATTAAAATCGTTCCTTCTCCATCAAACCCTATCTTGTGACCATAGAAATGTCTTTAGAATCCTTAGAATTGTCTTGAAGAGGCTATTCTTAACCCTTTCCTCCATAAATACGCCATTCTACGCCTCAGTAAAAATCACCCGTTGAAACAATTGTGATAAATGGAGCATTTGATCCTGTAGGAGCCGTCTGATCTGGGTTTACTCTGTTTGAAAAGGTGCAGAAAGGCATATTTATGGAGTAAAAGGTAAAATTTATCAAAATATTGCAGAACGGACTTTCTATTAACCCTTTCCCTCATATAAACGTGTTTTACGCATTTGCAAACAGAGTAGACCCAGATCAAGAGGAGCCATCTGATCAGGGTCTATTCTGTTTGCTAGTGGAATTTGAAAGATCAGTTTCTTTACTTTCTAAAATGGCTACAGTGTTAAACCTTCCATATATCATTATAACTATTTTGCCCATGAATATTCAGTAGGTATTGAAATTTGGAATAAACATAGAACAGGGAAAGGGTTAACAGGTGCAGAGAGGAGAATACAAATATTATGGGCAAAATAGAGTACCATGTGTACATGACAAAGTAGCAGTCTTGTAATAGGGACATTATTTAACCCATTCCCTAATAGGATAATTTTAGACCCAAATTCTCTGAATAAACCTACTGAAAAGCATTTACCACCATAAAGAAAAAGGTTAGAATTATGTAATTTTTAAACCATTGTGATAAACAGAGCATTTACTCCAATGGAGTAAATGCTCTATTTATCACAATGGTTTTAAAAGGTGACTTTAACAGAAAGTGTCAACATGAAGGAATGGGTTAAGTTCAACTATGAATGTCAGTGTGACAAAAAAAACTATTGTTTGATCCATAAATACTTTTGATTGGTCAGATTTGAGTTCTCAAGCTTTTGATTGGTCAGATTTGACCAATCAAAACCTTGAGAACGATCTCAGACTCAACTAAAAGTTTTATAAGCAAGGACCCTGATCTAATAGTTCAACCACTAAGGCCCTTTTTCAAAGATTATCATGTAATCTTTGAAAAAAGGCCCTTAGCGGTCGAAATATTAGATCAGAGCAATTCAAGTATTTATGTATTACATGGATATTAATTCCCCTTTTTTGGAATAGTTTCTTCATGGTGTATTATTTGATCTAACAACTTTTCAAGAAAGAAACATGATATTTCATAACCATTTTAACTGAAATTACGATTGGCGAGGTTTGTTAGTCTACAAAACCAGCTTTTTAATCAAAATAAAAGTTAGCACTATAAATTATAGAGCCGCTATTTCAGTTGAGAATTTAAGTTTATTCTACTTTCTGCTTATAATTTCTAATACATGTACCACAAAGAGATGCTTTATGATTGCTGCAAATCAATTTATAATCTGTATCACATAAATGCTTTCGTTGTCTATGACTCAGACTGGTTATAGGAAAAATATATCCTCTAATATCTTGCTCTCCTCTACTGATTCTTCAGTATCATTCAGATGTTTTCTTTGTCTGGTTCCACTCTGAGACGGACTAGGTGCAGATCTATATGGACTTCTACGGTTCCCTGTAAAAAGAAATTATCAAAAGTGAAATTCAATGATCTAACAAAAGATGAATCTGCTGTATGTTAAATCATTTTCTCCAAGGCTATTTTTAGATCCATTACCCCATAGGCTATTTTTAGATCCGTTACCTCATAGGCTATTTTTAGATCCAACCTGTTTTAAATAATCTACCAAAAAGGAGCATTAACTAGAGAAAATGAAAATTTTAGAATTTTGTAGTTTGAAACCATTGTGATAAATAGAGCATTTGCTCCTGTAGGAGCAAATGCTCTATTTATCACAATGGTTTCACAATGTGAATTTTATAGAGGTGCAAAAATGTGTCACTAGGGGATAATGTGTTAACTGAAGGGTGAAACTAAATAGATTTACATGGTACTGTTTTCCCCCCAACTAATGATAAATGACCTGTAACACAGTCTATCTAAATAATCACCTGTAACACAGTCTAGCTATATAATCGCCTGTTACTCAGTCTATCTAAATAATCACCTGTTACACTGTCTAGCTAAATAATTGCCTGTAACACAGTCAGAGATAACTAGAGTGATTTGCAGTAACACATCACTACAAAGATATAACAACTAAACAAGAGCTGTCCGCAGACCGCGTGCTCCACTTCCTTTAGTGCTGGATTGTGTAGAGGAAGTCTAAGTCGGAAAGGGGAGATAACTATGGCAAAATTAATTTTAGGCCCTTGTGAAATGGGTCCCCCTTATAATAGTTAAGATACATACCAATTTCTGAGACATAGACACAGACCTTATTATAAAACTTAACCAACAATGAAAACTCCACCAACAATGAAAACTCCTAGTCGAAAAAGGGGCAGAATTATGGCAAAATTAATTTTAGGGTTACCTACCCTTGCAAAATGGGTTCCCCTTGTGATAGTAAACATGCATACCAAATGTGAACCAAATATCTTTGATGGTTTCTGAGAAATGGACCTTAACAAAAAGGTTAACCAACCCCGACACCGACGATAGGGTCATGACAATACCTCCACTTTTCGAAAAAAAAGTGGAGCTAAAAAGATCACTTTCTGGGGTTATAAGGCAGGTAGTATCTCATAGAAGCTTTCTGCATTACTTTCGTCCTGCATTAAGCAGCCACCTGAATTTGAAGACTTCCATGATAACTCCATGGTTATTTTATCATTTATCTGATTGCTATATAAAGGTTCTGTTCCGTTTGCTTCAGAAATAATATAGATCCAAGTCTACATTTCTACCATAGACAAATACTCCAGAGGTTATTGGTTATTATAAAACACAGTTAGTGAATATTCATTATAGGGTTAACCCTACTGTAATTTGAAATTTGCGAGGGTATATGAGGTTTTTAACGGTCGCAAATTATTTTAATGGCGACGCCGAAGGCGGAGTCATTAAAATAATTTAAGACCGTTAAAAACCCCATATAACGTCGCAAATTTCAAATTCCATAGGAGCAAATGCTCTATTTATCACATTGGTTTCAAAACTACACAATTCTAAAATTCTCCTTTTCTATAGTTACTGCTTCTTTTCACATTTTAGTAGATTAATTCCAAGGTCTAAAAATAGTCTAGGAGGGAACGGGTTAAGTCATGAGCTCATGTATAAATAGTCATGGGATGTAGGGTTAATAATGAACCTTCCCATTAAGTTTCAGTGAAATTTTTCCAACAGTTGCTGAGATAATCAAAGACAAAAACAAGAGCACTACATATATATGTGCCAACTTTTGTCTGTCAAGACATTAAGTTTGTTTTTATTTATTATGTCTATAAATGGGAATAATTTTGTAAAAAAAAGAGTCTTACAGAGTTCTGGCCCTTGGTCAGATTGGAGCCCTTGTGACAGAGATCAAGTGAGAAAAATTCATAAGATTTGCATGGATAGTAAAGAAATAATAGTCTACATTAACCCTTCGCTTGCTGTTCACGTCAATATACCTACCTGTAAATAGTGCACTATTTACAAGTTGATTGTGCAACCAGTGCACTCCATAGCAGTTATTGCACAGCGAAATACTTGTACACAGTGAAGATATATGTAATTATACAACAGGGCATGGGTAAAGAAGGAGACATGTATTTTAAAATTCAGCAAGCAAAGGGTTAATGTTTCCAGATGACGACAACGATGACATTAACCCTTCCCTTGTTCTGTATTTCGGCCATATTTCAATACCTACTGAAAATTCATTAACAAAACAGTTACAAAGAAATATGGAAGGTGGAATATTGTTGACATTTTAGAAAGCAAAGAAACAGATCTATCAAATTCTATTAGCAAACAGAGCAGACCCTGATCAGACGGCTACTCTGTTTGCAAATGCGTGAAAACACGTTTATATGAGAGAAAGGGTTTACGTGGATGCTTTGTGATAAACTAGATTTTATAAAGTGATACATACCTTTGTGATAAACCAGGTTTTTATTAGGAGTGTAGTTCATTGGTCGGTTTTCAACATCTGTGTCCCCGAACTGGCCTCTTGGTGATTCTTCCATGGAGTTGACTATGTCCAAAACGTTGAGAGTTTTATCCCTATAAAATATGATATATTAGCCATGACAGGATGAAACTAGATATAAATCTGTAGGATATGGATGACCCCTATTTACACATGACTTAATCTGTAGTGTAATAATGATCCCACTTACACATGATTAAACCTGTAGGATATGGATGACCCCACTTACACATGACTAAATCTGTAAGATATGGATACTTACACATGACTAAATCTGTAAGATATGGATGACCCCACTTACACATGACTAAATCTGTAAGATATGGATGACCCCACTTACACATGACTGAATCTGTAAGATATGGATGACCCCACTTACACATGACTGAATCTGTAGAATATGGATGACCCCACTCACACATGATTAAATCTGTAAGATATGGATGACACCATTTACACATGACTGAATCTGTAGGATATGGATGACACCACTTACACATGACTAAATCTGTAAGATATGGGTTACTCGGTTAATCGTTGACAGTTCGGTTCGTTGTTCTAACCGGTTCAAAATTTCACTAACCGTGAACCGCCTGTAATAATTTGGGAAAGTAAATTACGCTTAAATATTATTTTATACTGTCATATTCTCATTTAATTCATTTTATTTCCCTTCGGCATGCTATGATGGAGAAAAGCGCAGGTACCTGACTATTCGGGGCTGTAAACCATATACACATCATCTTCTTATTTCATTTAATTCACGTCCAGCTACGTATCACTTTTACATGCTAATTGTAATTCAAAAAAATGTCTCTAGTTCTCAAATCTAATTGAAAGGTAACACAAGTCTTCCACTTGCCTAACGGTGGTTTATCATGTACACTTGTCTACCAATAAACCAATGTTTGTTCATTCTCAAATTTATCCAGTTTTCCTCATCTCTGTGTAGTGTGTACTATAACTTTTACAAGCATTACGGTAAAGCAGAAGGGCATTCGAACCTGCACTTTTAGTCAGTACACATTCATAACAGAAGTTGATAATTTTACAGTAGACCAGTCTAGCGGAAGTTGAGACTCGAAAGGTAAACACGATTCTTACTTTCACGTTCGTCATAAATCTATTAGATTGAAATGAATGGTTATATGATTTCGGTCAACAAATGAGTCAAGCAGGATGTCAACAGGTTTTTCAAGTCTTATATCGGCCCAAATAGAATTTAACTTCCGAATATATAGCGCACTATGCTTTATCCTATAGACAGTCCGACACGGATGATAAACATGGCGGTTAACCGGTTACGGTTCGGTTCGGCGTTCCGGGTTAACCGGTTCAAGAATTGTCTAACCGTGACAGCCCTAATTTACACATGACTAAATCTGTAGGATATGGATGACCCCCACTTACACATGACTGAATCTGTAGGAGATGGATGACACCACTTACACATGACTAAATCTGTAAGATATGGATGACCCCTATTTACACATGACTAAATCTGTAGGATATGGATGACCCCACTTACACATTCATTTTGTCTGAGGTCAACAAACAAATCAGTTGAAACCATTGTGATAAACAGAGCATTCACTCCAAAGGAGCAAATGCTCTGTTTGTCACAATGATTTCAAAACTACCCTATTCTGAAATTTTCCTTTTTCCCACTAAATGCCCCTTTTTGTAAATTTATTCAAATAGCTTGGGTTGACCATTCTCTTTCTTTAATTTAGTGAGGGACTAAAAATCTTACCCTGGAGTCCTAGCAGAAGCAGGTGGCTCTGACCTTGGTGTTGAATTGGTTCCCTGCTGTACCTGTGGGTTGTATCCCTGCTTCACACTGGGACTGAGTCTCTGCCTGTTGGAGCATAAAGGGAGGTTACCCTGACGGTTACTGGTATCTTGTAAAGGTGACCTGAAGATGTAGAAAACCGGGCACAAATAACTACAAGCGCTCTATGGTAAAAAAAAATCTTAACCCTTCGCTTGCTATTCACGTCAATACACCTACCTGTAGATAGTGAAGACCCAGATGAGACAGCTCCTGAAGGATCTGTCTAATCAGTGTCTGCACTTTTTACAAGTTGATTGTGCAATCAGTGCACTCCACAACAGTGATTGCGCAGCGAAATACGTGTACAGTGAAGATATATGTAATTATACAACAGGGCATGGGAAAAGAAGGAGACATGCATTTTAAAATTCAGCAATGGAAGGGTTAGTTAACATTTCACCTCCAACAAACACTTTTTCATGCCTTTGCAAACAAAAAAGACCCAGATCTGATGGCTGCTATTGGAGCCATCTGATAAGGGTCTGCCCTGTTTGCTTATGGAAGAATAACAATCTGATTCTACAACTTCTACCATGCTAAAACATTTAATTGTTTGTGATGTCATTCTGAAATTCAGCTATTTCATGAATATTCATGTGGGAAAGAGTTAGAGAAGGATGCAAACTGGTGACCCAGACCAGTCATCAATCTGCTCAGATAGTACCATTACATCTGTAGAGTATACAGGTCAAGATAAGATGCGTAAATCAAAACATTTTCCAGACAAACTCCTTCATTTCTCAAGCAAACCCTATGTTGTGACCACTCTTTAGAATTGTCTCTCTGAGACGATTCTAAAGAGTGGTCATATCATAGGGTTTAGTGGAGAAATGACAAATTAAGTATTTGACTATGCACCTCTTTTAGTTGCTCTTGTATTGGCTTTCAGAGCTGGGGTATTACCAAAGGTCTTTAAAATCTTACTAACTGCTTCTTAGCTTTATTCCATAATCACATCTTTCTATATCTTTGCAAACACAGTAGACCCCGATCAGATGGGCCATGGCTCCTGTAGGAGATGTCTGATCAGGGTCTAATAACAAATGAAACAAAGACATGATTCTACAATTTCTGCTATGGCCAAAATTTTCTGATTCATGTGACATTATAAAAAGTAACTTAATCAATATTCATGATATCATTACTACTTACATGATTATTCATGCTCTTAACCCTTTCCTCCATAGGCTATTTTTAGACCCAACCTCTTTAAATGAATCTACCCAAAAGGAGCATTTACTAGAGAAAAGGAAAATGTTAGTATTGTGTAGTATTGAAACCATTGTGATAAATAGAGCATTTGCTCCTATGGAGCAAATGCTCTATTTATCACACTGGTTTCAAGAAGTGACTATTACAGAGGTGTAGAAGTGTAGAAAGGCGTATTTATAGAGGAAACGGTTAATCCTTCCTCTCATATAAATGCTTTTTCACGCATTTGCAAATAGAGCAGACCAAGATCAGACAGCTCCTATACGAGCTGTCTGATCAGGGTCTGCTCTGTTTGCTTTTGACATGAGTCTACAAATTTTCGACAAAGCAAAAATTATCTTGAAAAGTTTACATTATAAAAAATCAGCTAATAAATATTCACGATGTCACTATTTCTTACATGAATATTGAACAGGGAAAGGGTTAAAAAAAAAGAGTTAATACCTGTAAGATATACTTGTGGCTACATCAACAAGCCGAGGGTGTTGGTCCACTTCTCCTAGCTCCATTCTATCACCACCAGGGGCGGTTGTAATAGTGACCTTATGACTACGAGGGCTTCCTATGGGTGACGTTCCAGCAGACACACGACTTCTTATCTGGACGTCATCATCTGAAACCAAGTGAATTAAAAATGAGCTTTCCCTTCCACTATATTAGAAATTATTTTCATAAGCTAATACCCTATTACCGAGTGAACTCAAATTCAAAGGTGCGAACTTTGTATTAACCCTTTCCGTGTTGAATATTCATGTAAGAACAGAAAGGGTTAACCCTTTCCTTGAAATACATATTGAGGGCTTGGTGCAAAACTATTCTAACTCCTTCACTTTGTGAAGGAGTTAGAATAGTTTTGCACCAAGCCCTCCATATACACACATCTGCAAACAGAGGAGACCCTGGTCAAAAGGCTCCTATAGGAGCCTAGCCTTCTGATCAGGGTCTGTTGTGTTTGCTCTGTTTGCTAATAGAATTTGATAGATCCGTTTCATTATTTTCTAAAACCGATATAGGGTTCCACCTTCCATATTTCAACTATTTTGTCCAAGAATATTCAGTAGGTATTGAAATTTGGAATAAATACAGAACAGGGAAAGGGTTAATTCTTGAATTTGACATTCCATACAATATCAGAGCTACAGATAAAGGTGCCCAAGTACTAAAATGCGTAACCATGTACTAAAATCGTCATTTCTCCAGGACCACCAAACCCTATACTGCGATCACTCTTTAGAATCATCTCTTTGAGACCATTCTAAAGAGTCGTTACAGTATAGAGTTTGGTGGAGAAATAAAGGAGTTATTCTTGAAAATGTTTAAATTTACGCATCTTATCTGTCATAAAGTAGAGCTCAACAGCGTGTGATACACATATAGGACGCAAATTACAAATCAATCTTAACCCTTTCCCTCATATAAACACCTTTTCCACATCTGCAAACAGAGTAGACCAAGATCAGACAGTTCCTATACTGATCAGGGTTTGCTCTGTTTCTAGGAGCCGTCTGATCAGGGTCTGCTCTGTTTGCTAATAGAATTTGATATACATGTATCTTGTTTCTTTACTTTCTAAAATGACTACAATGTTCCACCTTCCATATTTCTTTATAACTATTTTGTAAATGAATAGTCAGTAGGTATTGGATACGCCTTTCTATGCCTCTGTAAAAATCACCTCTTGAAACAATTGTGATAAATAGAGCATTTGCTCCTATAGGACAATGGTTTCAAACTACAAAATTCTAAATTTTTCCTTTTCTCTAGTTAATGCTCCTTTTCGGTATATTTATTTAAAGTGGTTGGATATAAAAATAGCCTATGAGGTAACGGGTTAATCGACACAAATCTCGGATAGGGGAGACTGTGTGTGCTAGAGCTCACAGTTGATATGTTATTCACATATTACAGTAGCACCCCTCTAATGCGACCACTTAATAAATACACATGGTTGTCTTTATAAGCAGGTGGTTGCTTAATGAAGGGCAAAAGTAATGCAGAAAGCTCCTCTAGGAGCTTTCTGCATTACTTCTGTCCTGCATTAAGCTACCACCTGCATCTAGCTCCCAGAATTATACCTCTTTTAGGGGGTGGCATTAGCAGGGTTTTACTGTATATGTACACTAGATATACACAGCAGGTAATAAATGTAAAGACTATGTAAAACATACAAACTATTACATGTAAACATGGATATAAATCATAAGAACTATTACATGTAAATGTGAATATAAAACATATGAACTATTACATGTAAACGTGAATGTAAAACATATGAACTATTACATGTAAATGTGAATATAAAACCTGTAAACATATAGACAATACATGAAATCAAGTAGTTGTAACTTTTGTAAATACATTTACTAATTATACATGTAATAAATCCACCTAGACAATAAATGTAAACACAAGTTTACGTAATACATTAATTTTACAACTTAGTTCTGTATGTAATTAAAAATATGGCATAATGATATTAAGTCTTCAATAAATGTAATGGTAATTACATGAAATATGAGTTGTACCGATTTACATGCAAGCACAGATTTATCACTTATGACATTAAGGCAAACAATGCATGAATAGAATATACCCTAAATGACCCTTTCCCTGTTCTATGTCTATTCCCAACTTCAATACCTACTCAATATTCATGGACAAAAGTGTTATAATGAACTATGGAAGGTGGAACATTGTAGCCATTTAAGAAAGAAAATAATCAAATATATCAAATTCCATTAGCAAACAGAGCTGACCCTGATCAAACGGCTCCTTTAACCCTTTCCTTCATAAATAAGCCTTTCTACGCCTCTGTAATAGTCACTTCTTGAAACCATTGTGATAAACAGAGCATTTGCTCCATAGGAGCAAATGCTCTATTTATCACAATGGTTTTAATACTACACAATTCTAACATTATCCTTTTCTCTAGTAAATGCTCATTTTTGGTAGATTTATTCAAAGAGTTTGTGTCTAAAAATAGCCTATGAGGTAATGGGTTAAGAACAGTTTGATCTCGGTTTGAACTATTCGCCCAAGTGAATCTGTCCTAACAGAGTAGACCCAGATCAGATGGCTCCTATAGGTGTCGTCTATTCAGGGTCTGCTCTATTATGTCAAAGATAAAATAATTCCCTTGGAAAAGTTTACATTATTAAAATTCAGCTTATAAATATTCATAATGCCATTATTTCTTACATTAATATTCATGGGGTAAAGGGTTAAGATTATTGAAATGAGTAATGCAGTACAAGAAGCGAGTTTCACAAGCGTAGTTAAGATGAATAATTATGTATCTCCTTTATTTCTCCATTAACCCATTCCCGCATATTGACGCCTTTTGACGCCCGTTGAAACCACTGTGATAAATAGAGCATTTGCTCCCATAGGAGCAAATGCTCTATTTATCACAATGGTTTCAAACTACAAAATTCTAACATTTTCCTTTTCTCTAGTAAATGCTTATTTTTGGTAGATTTATTCAAAGAGTTTGTATCTAAAATTAGCCTATGAGGTAAAAGGTTAAATGAGGTGACCACTTTTTCGCATGGTCATGATGATTCTAAACAGTAGTAACAATATTGGGCTTGGCGGAAAAATGACAATTTTAGTACTTGAAATATGGTGGAAAAAAAGATGATTTTAGTACTTGAAATATGGTAGAAAAATGATGATTTTAGTACTTGAAATATGGAGGAAAAAAGATGACTTTTAGTACTTGAAATACGGTGGAAAAATGACAATTTTAGTACTTGAAATATGGTGGAAAAAAGATGACTTTTAGTACTTGAAATACGGTGGAAAAATGACAATTTTAGTACTTGAAATATGGTGGAAAAAAAGATGACTTTTAGTAATTGAATTATGCTCTTTTTTAGCTATTAAACTATGAATATTCATGTCAGAAATAATGCATTATTATTAATGACATCATGAATGATGAATATCAATAAGCTGATTATTTTTTATATAAATGGCAAACGAACAAAAATAGAATAGAAGCAAGAGCCTTTTTTGGCCATGGCAGAAACTTTGGAGTCCAGTCTATATTATTCAATATCAACCGTTCTCTTGCTGAATTTTAAAAATATATTTCTCCTTCTTTACCCATACCCTGTTGTATAATATTACATATATCGTCACTGAATACAAGTATTTCACTGTGCAATCACTGCTGTGGAGTGCATTGGTTGCACAATCAATTTGTAAATAGTGCAGACCCTGATGAGACAGCTCCTGCAGGAGCTGTCTCATCTGGGTCTTCACTCTTTACAGGTAGGTATATTGACGGGAAAAGCAAGCGAAGGGTTAACCATTTTCTTCAAATAAATGCTGCTGCATTTTCACATATTTGCAAACAGAGTTGACCCAGATCAGATGGTTCCTATGAAAGGTCTGGTATCTTGTCAGGGTCAATTCTATTTGCTTTTGACATGGTGTGTACAGTTTTAGTCAAAGAAAAAAGTTCCTCGAAAAGTTTACACTATAAAACTTCAGCTAACGAATGTTCATGATGACATTATTTCAAACATGAATACTGAACAGGGAAAGGGTTAAGCAAACAGAAGCTAAGCTTCTAAAAACTGTGTATTTATAAATGCATAAAGCGATTTTACGAATTCTTCCAAGTTAACCTTTTACTTGAAAGAGACGCTTTTTGGCAAACACCTTTGATAACAGAGTAGACCCAGATCAGACATCTCCTGTAGGAGCCATCTGATCAGGATTTGCTCTGTTTAATTATGATCTGATTCTACAGTGTCTGTCATGGCCAAAAACTCTGTGCCATTATCAAATTTAAGCAATTAAATATAGTTGCAGTCAGTGTCATTATTTCTTACAAGAATATTAATTTGGCATAGGGCTGAGAGATGCAATATATAACACTCATGCAATATATATGCACAAATTAGGAATTAAAGCATTCAGTTTTGCCATTCATATGATATATAGAGGATATCTTATATAAGTGCTCATTACAAAATGATTTTATGAAACAAGTTTACTATAATATGACACGAAATTCAGTGCATGTCATATTCCTTATATTAAATGAGTTCATAAGAACAGTTTGCAATGAACACAAATGTAGAATTCTTTTTATCACATAACCCTTAAAAGGTACCATAGAAAGTGAAACAGGCTATAGCTGACAGCTGTTTGGGCCATTGTTTCCAAATAGTGTAGTAATGCAACGGACGATGCACCTGGAGTAATTTGGTCATGGAGGGCTTTAATTAAGTGTTTCATGCAATGGGTCTGTTTCAGCACTCCCACACCGCAGGTTATGTGATAAATATGATAAATTAAGCAATATGAGTTAGCTTTTTCAAATCAAAGAAAACTTGCAGTACTGTTTGCAAAACAAATTGAATCTGGACAAACTGCCAAGTTACTCAATAACCTATCAGGGTCCAAATGCTTTGACAGTTTTAAAACATTTCTAGTAATTTTAGATGAAAACAACTGAAAGTTACTGTAATTTGAGAATTGAAGCAAGCCAAAACCTTTAATTCATGATGCCATTATTTCTTCCAAGAATATTCTCCTGTAAAGAGGTGTTAAGCCATTGCCTCATAGGCTATTTTTAGATCCATTTTGAATAAATCTACCCACAAGGAGCATTAACTCGAGAGAAGGACAATTTTAGAATTCTGTAGTTTTAAACCATTGTGATACATAGAGCATTTGCTCCTGTTACGTGTAGGAGCAAATGCTCTATTTATCACAATGGTTTCAACAGGGGACTTTCACAGAGGCGTAAATAGGCGTCAATATGAGGGAATGGGTTAAAGGGAGACAACTCTGAAAGTGAGACAACTCTGTCAAAAATTGAATACACAACAGTTTGACCCATGATCAGCATGTAGCAAGACCCTTGAACCTCGTGGTGGTGAACTAGTAACACAAGCTTGAATGGGTCCTTTTATAGAGGTATTGACATTATTGTACAGCTTGAATTGTTTGCAAGATTTCGATAAATATAATAAAAGACAAAATAACAAAACCTGCAAAATAGGTGACATGCTTCAAAGCAAAGCTGTAGAGGAGAATTTAAAGATGTATCCTGCACAAATTTCCACAAATTTTGCGTTTCAAACTGACTCTAGACTCGGAATCTATGTACCTTAACACTTCTTTAATACTAAACAGTACGGTTAGTAAATGGTTGTTTGTGTCGAAAAAATAGAAAAATGTATTGCGTGTACGGAAATCAACAGAACAGCGTTGGCCATTGACCGGAATCTTTCGTAAGATTCAAATTTACATACCGGAAATAACAATTTGATGTATATGTCGTCAACAACCAGTGTTAGCCATTGTACATGTGATAGCAACCTAATTGATATTCAAAGCGTTGTTTCGAAATAGAATCGGAGTCATTCAGAACTTGGCCGAAGATGACCGCTGATTTCCGTACAAATCCCCGTTTCTAAAAAGGAGGCTCCTTTTTAATAATTTCGCAGTATTCGGATAGCGATAATATTTAGATGAACAAATACATGTATATCCTGTCGGAAAATGGGTTGTAAGCATTACATGTATTTTCATTGTATGTATACGTGTACAGCTTAAGATGATAATTGATTTGTACGAAACATGCATATAATACACCTTACAAATGAGTAGCAGCAAGACATGCATTGGCAGAAAAAATATATATAAAAAATTCCACAGCAAACCCTCTGTAAACTGGAATTCTTTTAGAGAAGTTTATAGATACTTTTAGGCAGGTGGCTGCTTAATGCATGGGTAAAAGTCTAGGAGATTTCTGCATGACTTCCACCCTGCATTAAGCTGCCACCTGTCTCAAAGACTGATAGTTAAATACTAAATTAAACGTCCAGTGTAGAGGGGTTTTACTGTACTTCAATTTCCAAATTGCTCCTCTTATCTAGACTGTAGGTACAATATTTTATTTCACTACAAAACAATCTTTAGGTGCAGTTGGTGATCATTAAAATTGCCTCTCAGATAATTCTAAGGAGAACAAAAAAAATGGATTTTCACTGAGAAATAAGCGATTAGATTGATGAGTATTCTTAATGAATACTCTTACAGTCTTGTAGAAACTGGTCCAACAATGAAAAAAACAAAGAAAAACGAAATGAAAAGCTTTCAATTAATGCCATTGTATGTAATGTATATACAAGCATGTAAGTGAAAAAAGACCCTTTTCCATGCAGATATATTAATGAAAATGTCATTGCAAAAGGCTTGAGGAGTTTGTACAAAGTGAATGCTAAGATTTTAATTTGCTTTACCAATGAAACTTATACCAGTGACTGAAAAGATAAGTACATATGCTCAAACTATAACAACGTTTTACCTTTAGCTCTCTGAAACAATTGTTACAAATTCTTAACCCTTTCCTCCATGAATATTCATATTACAGTGCTCCCTCCCTACAACGGCCCTCTCAATAACGATTCCCTCCTTACAACAACGCATGTCACTGTTTCCTAAACAACAAGGCTTCGAAACAACCTTTTCCCATCGTATTTTCTTTATGCCTCCATCATCCCCTATATTGTGACCACTCTTTAGACTCATCACTTAGTGACGATTCTAAAGAGTGGTCACAACATAGGGTTTGAATGAGGCATAACGGTTTTAGTTCTCGAAATACACCTTATCTAGGGATCTGCAAACAAGCAAATTATGTTTGATTTTCCCTCCCTATAACAACTCCCTCTGATCAACACATACAATCGTCGTATCCGAAAGGGTGTCGTTGTAGAGAGGGAGCACTGTAATTAGATTAATTTTCATACCATTAGCATGTGAACACAGGTAATTTGGCCATGGAAGAAACCATAATCAGATCTATAGTATTACAAAAGCAAACAGAGCAGACCCTGATCAGAAGCTCCTACAGGGATCTACTCTGTTTGCAAAGTCGTTAAAAGGTGTATCTATGGAGAAAAAGCGTGTTCTCAATGCTTTTTAATCCTTTTCTCCATAAATACGCCCTTCTACGCCTCTGTAATAGTCACTTCTTAAAACCATTATGATAAATAGAGCATTTGCTCCATAGGAGCAAATGCTCTATTTATCACAATGGTTTCAAGACTACATAATACTGAAACTCTCCTTTTCTATAGTTAGTGCTTCTTTTCGGTAGATTTATTCAAAGAGGTTGGGTCTAAAAATAGTCTAGGAGGGAATGAGTTAAGAGTACTGATGAGTATGGATCCACATGAGATACAAAGTTTCATAGAAGGTCATCTGGAGTCTTGAAAAATTGTATCTGGATCAAAACTATTTATAAAGGTTCTCGTTACTGCACAAAGTACCGACACTGTCGGGCGGTTTGAATTGTGAAAAGCTGCATCTAGGTACAAAATGTTTGCAAAATTATCAATTTACAAAAGAGTATATTAACAATAATTTTGCCTTGGATTATTGTACACGGAGTAGCAAAACATTGTATTCCAGAGCTCCAGATAAGATGTGTAAATTTAAAATTATTTTCAAGCATAGCTCCTTTATTTTTCCACCAAACCCATTACTATGACCAAAGAGACGATTCTAAAAATAGAATAATCTCGAAGAAACAATTCTAAAGAGTGGTCACAACATAGGGTTTGGTGGAGAAATAAAGAAGGATTTCTTGAAAATGTTTAATTTCTTCATCTTATCTAAACATCTGAGTTAACTCTTTCTGCGCTAAATAAATTTAGTGCAAATAACATGGCTCCTCATGAGATGCCAAATTACTCAATGTCTCATCTGGATCCAAACAAATAGATCATGCTTATGAGGAGAAGGATTTCCCTTTAACCCATTCCCCCATATTGACACCATTTGACCCATTTCCCTCATATTCTGACACATGTGTTACTTTTTGAATCATTAAGGTAATAGATCATTTGCTCCATAGGATTTAAAACAATGATTTCAAAACTACACAATTCTAAAAAAAATCCTATTCTCTAGTAAATGCTCCTTTTCGGTAGATTTATTCAAAGAGGTTGGATCTGAAAGTAGCCTATGATGGAGTGGGTTAAATGAATCTGTGTTTACACTTCCTTACTCCAGGTAACTCCTACAGAGTTAAATGAAAAGAAAACATTTTAGCCTTTTACTCTTTAGTTTTACAGTAAAACCTCTCTATAACAGTCACCAAATTGTGTTAATAATCTGGTATTTAGGGTAGGTGTCTGCTTAAAGCAAGGAGAAAGTAAACAGAACACTCCTATATCCATATCACATTGCTTTAAGCAGCCACCTGCCTTTAACACGATATACTTGATGTAATTTAGTGGCTGTTATTGAGAGGTTTTACTGTAACTTAGCAACAGAATCTAACCATTCTCCAATAATAAAAGAATGGGTATCACCAACTTACCAATTTCCACTTCCTCTCTCGGTGATCTTGACTTGATTTCAATTTTCTCCAAGTCCTTTATTCTGCTAGTTAGTTCCTGACCCATTACTTCATTAAACCTCTCCTTTCCGTTAGACTCCACCTCACTTTCTGTCCCTTCTTCAAAGTCCAACTGGAGGGCGGGGAACTTCCCGCCCTCTTTATAGAAATCCATTCTCTGCTTCTGTAGCTCCTCCCTCTTCTGGTATTCATACTGGCGCACCTTGAGTTGTCTTTCCTGTTTATCTAACACCTGCTTCAGTCTATCCTGTTCATCCAACAATGCCTGTCTCTGTTGCAAGAGTTCTCTTTTCCTCCCCGCAGGAGACAACTTTTTATAATAATCTGCATACTTTGGGTCATTAAACATTTCTTTGCCCTTCATGTTCGGAGAGTATTTCCTAACAAGATCCTCTTTTTCCTGATTGTCATTAAAAACAATTTTTCTCTTATGTTTGTCACTGTTTGTAGGGGATTGGACCCTCACTGAGGAGCCCCTGATTGAAGATCTGGGGCTATCAGGATCATGATTTTGAGACATTTGGGCATTGATGTCCAAGCTCTTGTGAGTGCTCGATGCTACTGGCTCTGCTAAGGGACCTATGCCATCTAATTTTTTAGGGTAGGTAAATCTTGGTCGTCCATCTAACGGAGAAATACTTCTGGACCTAGCATCAGCAGACCCTAGTGAACTACGACTTAAAGATCTCTCCCTAGCAATCTCTTTATCGATCATAGAAGAATAAGGGCGTTTAACATTGTCAGATGGGTCTTTGGTTGCTATTAATAGATTTGTAACTGAATCATTGTCCCCATACTGATTGGTCAATCTCTCCTCCTGAAGCTTCTGATTGGTTGATCTAGACCGCGATTTTCTTTTCGATGGATTTTCATTCACCTGAGAAAGATTATGAAAAAAATTGTAAAGTAAATCCTTTATCTAACACATGATTTGTAAAGTAAATCCTTTATCTAACACATGATTTGTAAAGTAAATCCTTTATCTAACACTTGATTTGTAAAGTAAATCCTTTATCTAACACATGATTTGTAAAGTAAATCCTTTATCTAACACTTGATTTGTAAAGTAAATCCTTTATCTAACACATGATTTGTAAAGTAAATCCTTTATCTAACACATGATTTGTAAAGTAAATCCTTTAACTAACACATGATTTGTAAAGTAAATCCTTTATCTAACACATGATTTGTAAAGTAAATCCTTTATCTAACACAAGATTTGTAAAGTAAATCCTTTATCTAACACAAGATTTGTAAAGTAAATCCTTTATCTAACACAAGATTTGTAAAGTAAATCCTTTATCTAACACAAGATTTGTAAAGTAAATCCTTTATCTAACACGTGATTTGTAAAGTAAATCCTTTATCTAACACATGATTTGTAAAGTAAAGTAAATCCTCTATCTAACACATGATTTGTAAAGTAAATCCTTTATCTAACACATGATTTGTAAAGTAAATCCTTTAACACATGATTTGTAAAGTAAATCCTTTATCTAACACATGATTTGTAAAGTAAATCCTTTATCTAACAAAGATGTACAAGCAGTGTTTGCCAGATCAGAAGACTCCAACAAGAGCTGTCTTATCAGGGTATGCTCAGGGTCCATGCTTATAAAGCTTTTAGTTGAGTCTGACTTTCATTCTCAAGCTTTTGATTGGTCAGATTTGAGTTCTCAAGCTTTTGATTGGTCAGATTTGAGCCAGAGGCTCAAATCTGACCAATCAAATGCTTGAGAACGTGCTCATGGAATATAGAACTGATTCTAAAGTTTCTGCCATGACAAAACAAACAAGAGCCGCACGTGGCGCCAACACTCGTCTGATTTGGTGCTTGTCCAGCTAAATTAATTTTTTTTAAAAACATAAATAAAGCATCATAACTCCAAAAGTTTTAAATGAAGAGTTATGTTTCTTATGTAGGGACCTTCTCCTCAATGAGATTTACCAACCTATGAAGTTTCATGTTGATACCCCTTATACTTTTTTAGTTTTTGCACGCCTACGATGAGTACTCCTACAACTACAACCCAGTGATCACAATAGCTTGACTTTTTCTTCGAAACAGTCAAGCTAAAAATTCCGTGTTCATATATGCCATCATAAAAATCTATCTTATTAACCCTTTCCTCCATAAATACGCCTTTCTACGCCTCTGTAAAAGTCACTTTATGAAACCATTGTGATAAATAGAGCATTTGCTCCTATAGGAGCAAATGGTCTATTTATCACAATGGTTTCAAACTACAAATTTCTAAAAAAAAATCCTTTTCTCTAGTTAATGCTCCTTTTCGGTAGATTTATTCAAAGTGTATGGATCTAAAAATAGCCTATGGAGGAAAGGGTTAATACTCATGATCTCAATATTTCTTACATGAATATTCATGTAAAGGGCTAAGAGTGTTACAAGTTAACAACAGTATGTGTGGATTTGTGAAACATTCAGTTTGGATACAGATAAGACATTTTCGAAGCCTTTGCAAACAGAGCAGACCCAGATCAGACGGTTCCTGTAGGAGCTGTGTGATCAGGGTCTGCTCTGTTTGCTAATGGTGTTACAACAGTATGGGTGGATTTGTGAAACAATCAGTTTGGATACAGAAGAGCCTGCAAGGTTTTCCCTGACCCCCTTTTTTCTATTGAAATGTCCCTTAAATTTTACAAATGTCCCTCAAAATTAAGAGGGTCTGTTCTTTACTTTATAGAGAGGGGTGTCAAGAAGACCCTCAAATTGGTATTTTTAAGAGGTCAAGGGAAAACCCTGTAAGAGGCATTTTTAAAGCCTTTGCAAACAGAGAAGACCCAGATCAGAAGGTTCCTGTAGAATTGCTGAATTTTAAAATACATTTCTCCTTTTTTACCCACGTCCTGTTGTATAATTATATAAATCTTCACTGTGTACAAGTATTTCGCAGGAGCTGTCTCATCTGGATCTGCACTATTTACAGGTAGGTATATTGACGTGAACAGCAAAGGGTTAATACCCGCACTGGTACCAATGTTTATAGAGATTTTACTGTATATTGTATCTATAGAGGAGAGCTTACCTCTGCAGCAGTGTTGATTTCTAAGTCCAGATTGTCATGCTTGTTTAGTATCTGTGCCTGGTACTCTGTTAGTAAAGTCTGACACTGAAACAGTTTGTCCTGAATGTCTGAAATGATTGGATGAAAGAACTCATATCGGAAACCTGATTGGCTGAAAATATCAAAGTGGACAGAATTAAAAACAAAGAATCTGATATTGAATAAACAGTGCTCCCTCTCTACAACGACACCCTTTGGGATACGAAGAGTGTATGTGTTGTTCAGAGGGAGTTGTTACAGGGAGGGAAAATCAAACATAATTAGATCCCCAGATAAGGTGTATTTCGAGAACTAAAACCGTTATGCCTCAATCAAACCCTATTTTGTGACCACTCTTTAGAATCGTCACAAAGTGACGATTCTGAAGAGTGGTCACAACATAGGGTTTGATGGAGGCATAAATAAAATACGATTAAAAAAGTTGTTTCTGGGTCTTTGTTATTTCGGAAACAGTGACATGCGTTGTTGTAAGGAGGGAATCGTTATTGAGAGGGTCGTTGTAGGGAGGGAGCACTGTATGTAACTGACATGTTCAAGGTATTCATATAGGGCAGTCTATGCTGTTTTAAGCCAACAGTTACTGATTAAACACTGGAGTCTGAAATAGCAGACAGTTACTTAATGCAGAGCCACTCCTTTTGGAGCTTTGAGCTTTCTGAAAGGAACGTTCTGCATTAGGTTTGTCCTGCATTAACCTTTCTCTTGCTGAATTTTAAAATACATTTCTCCTTCTTTACCCATGCCCTGTTGTATAATTACATATATCTTCACTGTCTACAAGTATATCGCTGTGCAATCACTGCTGTGGAGTGCACTGGTTGCACAATCAACTTTGTAAATAGTGCAGACCCTGATGAGACAGCTCCTATAGGAGCTGTCTCATCTGGGTCTTCACTATTTACAGGTAGGTATATTGCCCTGAATAGTAAGCGAAGGGTTAACAGGGATCAAGCTAGATGATGATTTGACGTCCTCTCCCTGTTTTTAGCTGAGGGAGAAGGTTTAAATACATACAGTAGAACATATAGTGAGATACAAAACCAGGACCAAAACTTCTCCCAGAATTCCACAAAACTTCTCAATGATGGAGAGCTCCAGCTTGAGCCCTGCATTAAGCTACTATTTGTCTTATAGACCAAGAATTAAGGCTTCTTTCAATGCTCACCGAAGGCAAGTTTTACATCAGGTTTAACATATAATAAAAGAATTCTCTGATGAGCTATGCATGACTGGGAAGAGGTTCCTGTACAATACCTGTCTAGCATTAAAACATGACTGGGAAGAGGTCCCTGTAGCATTAAAGAGGAAGTCCCTACAATGATCGCATATTTTCAATAATATCATAAAACTTGGTATTTGTTATGCTCTATCATTATTATGAAGGTTCCCAATTTGAACTTATATGGAAAAATGCCCCTGTGATACAAATAAACCGATTTCATCAATACTGGTAATTTTTGTTCTACAACACAATATTATCGGCCTTTTCTGTTAAATTCTTCCGCGTTTTGCCGATGATCACCGATCCCTTCATTGTTTACATAATAGCTTTCTCGGAAGTGGTCGGAGAATCGCGATTAGAGCGAACATTTACGAAACTAAAACCCAACCCGAATAAAACTGAAACTTCTGGTAGTAAAACCGGGATCGGCGATATCAAACACATGGATGTTTTGTCATTATAAACAGTAATTGGATGGGACTTTTTGCGATATACTACTTTTCAGCATATAAATAAATGAGTATTGTGTATTTTAAGTGTTTATGAAACGCGTCAAATGTAGGGACATCCCCTTTAACCTTTTGTTTGATAATCCTGTCTTTTATGCCTTTTCCCACACAGTGGAGCCAGATCTGATAGCTCCTTTAGAAGCTATCTGCCAAGAGTCTGCTCTGATCACTTATATGTTACAGATCCTCTAGTCTATTATTTACCATGGCAACAACTTTCTTTATTACATATTTTTGATACAAGAATATATTATGATATTATATTGAATATGAGCGGGAATTAAATGAATATTCATCAAATAAAGACTTAAAACACTTTACTTCATCAATATTTATGTAAGAAATAATGACATCACGAATATCAATTACCATAGCTTAATATCTACTATGGCAGATGAAAACAGGAATTTTTGGAAATGGCTGAAACTAAAACCAGATCATCTATACTATTCCAAATGCAATCAGAGACAATTCTGATCAGACAGCTCAGGAGCCATTTTGATCTGTGTCTGCAGCGTTTGCAAATGTGTTAACCCATTACCTCATAGGCTATTTTTAGATCCATTACCCCATAGGCTTATTTTTAGATCCATTACCTCATAGGCTATTTTTAGATACAACCACTTTGAATAAATTTACCTAAAAGGAGCATTAACTAGAGAAAAGGAATTTATTTTAGAATTTTGTAGTTTGAAACCATTGTGATAAATGGAGCATTTGCTCCTATAGAAGCAAATGCTCTATTTATCCCAATGGATTCAACAGGTGATTTTTACAGAGATGTAGAAAGGCGTATCTATAGAGGAAAGGGTTAAACGGCATAACTGTATGGAGTATCGGCCATAAAAGCATTTCTGAACAAAACGAGATTTGTGCCAAATTGTGCCATGGATGAACAGACAGACAGACAGACAGACCAACCGCCAGAACATCACATAGACTCCTATATACCCCTGTCAAACTTCGTTTCCGGGGTAAAATAAAGGCTAACTGATAATTACATGTAAAATCTGTGATGCAGAATTGCACAAAAAGAACTGGAAATGTGTCCATAAAGCATGGATGCCTTAACTAACAAAAGTTACTGGTAAGAAATCAATTCTAACCTACTCACAGGCAGGGGTAATACATGTACTTAATGTCCCACATTCTCTGAATGGCGGTGGCATATATGTAAATTACTTGTCCTTCCCAAAACATTTTAGTCCCTTAACTTTTTGCTCCATGAATATTCATGTTAGAAATAATGCATAAACATTAATGACAAATGCTCAAGAAAGCTTTTGGGCCTGGTAAAACAGTAGAATCAGATCAATATTATTCCATACAGAAACTAGAAAATTGTGTCTGTAAGACACAGTTATGCCCCCGTGTGGGTGCTTGCCTAGCTGTACGTAAAATTATGAAGTCATTTGACCTTAACTTTGGGCTTGCAGGCAGTATGGGCTGGGTGTGCAATGCAAGTTTGGATGGTGTTTAATGTGTATATGCAATTCCATGTAAATAGCTACAGTGGTTAGGGAGATAAAGACAATGAAAAAACTGTGACAAAAAACTGCACGTAAAATTTCAAAGTCATTTGACCTCGACCTTGCGCTTGCCGGCACCATGGGCGGCTTGCCAAATGATAGCACAGATGGTAATTGATGTGTATGTGAAGTTTCATGTGTATAAGTGTTAAAATTACTGACTTATAACACTTGAAAAACTGTGACATCCAACTGCACTTAAAAGCATGACACACGGACTGACAGACAGACAGACAGACAGACATGTGCAAAACATAATGCCCCCTGACTATCATCAACGGGGGCATAAAAAGAGCAGATCCTGATCAGATGACTCTTACAGGAGCCATTTAACCCTTTCCTTATTCTATGTTTATTCCAAATTTCAATACCTACTGAATATTTATAGACAAAATATTTATGATGAATTACAGATCGTGGAATATTGTAGCCGTTTTAGAAACTAAAGAAACAGATCTATCAAATTCTATATTAAAGCAAACAGAGCAAACAGAGCAGACCCTGATCAGACGGCTCCTATAGGAGCCATCTGATCAGGGTCTACTCTGTTTGCAGTTGGGTGAAAACATGTTTATATGAAGAACAAGGGTTAATCTAGGCTTGATCTGTTGCAAAGACATTAGGAAGCCTATCTATGATGTAAGAGTTTATACATATCGAGGGCTTGGTGCAAAACTATTCTATCTCCTTCACAAAGTGAAGGAGTTAGAATAGTTTTGCACCAAGCCCTCGATATGGCAACATGCCTTATTTTACTGTGGCTTTGTTTCAAAATACTGCATTACCCACAATGTAACAAGTGTACATAAAGGGAAGTTACTCTAGCACAGCAGTTGAGTTTTGATAAAACAGTTACCTTTTACACGATTTTCTCTAGACATTGAGTTTTGATAAAACTATTACCTTGTGCAGAATTTTCTCTAGTCATTGAGTTTTGATAAAACAATTTCCTTTCACAGGATTTTCTATAGCCATTGAGTTTTGATAAAACAATTACCTTTCACAGAATTTTTCTCTAGCCATTGAGTTTTGATAAAACAATTTCCTTTCACAGAATTTATTCTAGCCATTCAGTTTCGATCAAACAATTACCTTCTCGTTCTTTAAGAATTTTCTCCTGCTGTTGAACAAGAGTGAGAAGCTGAGTCTCATATTGCTCTCTTTCTCCATGAAGCTCCATCACAGCCTTCTCCTTCTCCTCGCCAACCCTGTAAAAAATTAGTGTACTTTGACCTTACAGAATTAGCATCTGATAGATCTTTAAACAATCTTATTAACACATTCCCTCATAGGCTATTTTTAGATCCAACCTTTTGTCAATAGATCTACCGAAAATGAGCATTTACTAGAGGAAAGGAACATTTTAGAATTGTGTAGTATTTAAACCATTGTGATAAATAGAGCATTTGCTCCATAGGAGGAAATGCTCAATTTATCACAATGGTTTCACAAAGTGACTTTTACAGAAGCATTAAAAGGTGTCAATATGAGGGTATGGGTTAAAGTCAAAGTCATACACTAGAGGTATACTGATCTATAAAAATTTCCTATTTCTCAGCCAAATGCTATGTGGGTCCAAGGTTATAAAACATTCAGGTCTGAGTCTGAGATCATTCTCAAGCATCAGATTCTGACCAATCAGATACTTGAGAATGATTTCAGACTCAAGCAAATAATTTTATAACTTCCAGGCCTGGATCCATGCTTATAAAACGTTTAGTTGAGTCTGAGTTCGTTCTCAAGTTTTTGATTGGTCAGATTTAAGCCAAAGGCTCAAATCTGACCAATCAAAAGCTTGAGAACTCAAATCTGACTAATCAAAAGCTTGAGAACGAAACTCAGACTCAACTAAAAGCTTTATAAGCATGGACCCTGGTGCTCATTAAAATTTCCTCATAAATTTGACTGTCAGACAAGAAAACAAGAACATCGAATAGGTACTAACAGGGATTCAATTTGGTTAATATTTTTATATATAATAAAGGAGCCGTCTGATCTGGGTCTACTCTGTTTGCAGATACGTAAAGAGATGTTTATATGAGGTAAAGGGTTAACATTGTTTATAATGGCACAGAATTTTTCTATCATGACAGAAACTGTAGAATTCGATCTATATAACTTCATAAGCAAACAGAGCAGACCCTGATCAGATGGCTCCTATGAGAGCCATTTAGTTTGGATCTAATCTGTTTGCGAAGGTGTTAAAAGGCGTATTTTTGGAGTACAGTGCTCCCTCTCTACAACGACACCCTTTGGGAAACGAAGATTGTATGTGTTGTTAAGAGGGAGTTGCTATAGGGAGGGAAAATCAAACATAATTAGCTTGTTTGCAGATCAGGTGTATTTCGAGAACTAAAACCGTTATGCCTCAATCAAACCCTATGTTGTGACCACTCTTTAGAATCGTCACTTTGTGACGATTCTAAAGAGTGGTCACAACATAGGGTTTGATGGAGGCATAAAGAAAATATGATGGAAAAAAGCTGTTTCTGGAGACTTGTTGTTTCGGAAACAGTGACATGCGTTGTTGTAAGGAGGGAATCGTTATTGAGAGGGCTGTTGTAGGGAGGGAGCACTGTAACAAGTTAATTTTATCGGCTTGATAAGAGATAACAAAAGTTTACGTAAAATTACCTTGCAAGCTCTCTGACAAGGTTTGCCACACGCTGTTTGTCTTCAGGCCTTAGGTCCTTCAATGTTATCTGCTTCAACTGTTGAATACTTCTTTCTCTCAAGCTCTGGAACAAAATACAGTCACAGAATTGTTTAACCCTTTCCCTGTTCTATGTTTATTTCAAATTTCAATACCTACAGATTATTCATGGACCAAATAGTTATAATGAAATATGGAAGGTGGAACATTGTAGCCATTTTAGAAATTAAAGACACAGATGTATCAAATTTCATAAGCAAACAGAGTTGGCCCTGATCAGACAGCTCCTAGAGTCTGATCTAGGTCTACTCTGGTTGCAAATGTGTGCAAACGCATCTGTATGAGGGAAGGGATAAAACCATCATATAAGCCAAAGTGCCCTTTGAACATTGGAGATATTTCTGTTCCCATAGGAGCTTTCTGCCTGACTTTCACCCTGCAGTAACCCTTTCCCTCATATAAATGTGTTTTCATGCAATTGCAAACAGACAAGACCCAGATCAGATGAGCCGTCTGATCAGGGTCTACTCTGTTTGCTAATAGAATTTGATAGATCTGTTTCTTTAGTTGCTAAAATGTCTACTATGTTCCCCTTCTGTATTTCTTTATAACTATTTTGTCCATGAATATTAAGGAGGTATCAAAATTTGGAATAAACATAGAATAGGGAAAGGGTTAAGTAGCCATCTGTATTTGACACAAGCATTTATACTAATTTGAAAGTCCAGTTTAGAGGGGTTAGCCCATTTTACTGTATTCTTAAAAAAACAAACACATTATTTATGCCGTAGAAATCTATCAACAGTGAACAACATTATGTACCTCAAGGCTTGATGACAAGAATGTGTTTTCCGCCTGGACATAACTTTTGTGTTGGTCACTAAATGGAAATGACTGCTTTTTCTGTTTGGGCTTCTGTTTCTTCACTTTCTCTGGTATTGGATTCTCTATACTTGTGTCTAGTAGTTCTTCTACCAAGGGCTGAGTTACTGGTATTTTGGCCTTGATCTCTCGCATTTTACGACCTTTGACCCTTGAAGGTCGCCTATTTCCTGGATCAGACACACCTGAAAATTGATAGACAAAACTGTCAAATCAACAAGCTCTAAATAAGGCAAGTATTAGGAGATCTAAAACAAAAATCCATATTTCTCGGCAAAACTTTTTCTTGCAGGTACTGTACTCAATGGCCTCTTCATTACAATTCTAGTAAGTACAATTTTGTACCACCACGACAGGGGTTGACTGATATAAATGCCTTTTCACACATTTGCAAACAGAGTAGACCCAGATCAGACGGCTCCTACAGGAGCCGTCTGATCAGAGACTGCTCTGTTTGCTTTCCACATGACATGGCCAGACTCTAAATATTTTGTCAGAGCAAAAACATTTCCTTGAAAATTTTGCGCTTGAAAAATTCAGCTCATAAATATTCATGACGCCATTATTTCTTACATGAATATTGAATAGGGAAACGGTTAACACATCAGTAGACACCCGCTCCAGACTATTGATAAGCAGAATATTCAACCTTTCGCTTGCTATTCGCGTCAATATACCTACCTGTAAATAGTGAAGACCCAGATGAGACAGCTCCTGCAGGAGCTGTCTCATCAGGGTCTGCACTATTTACAAGTTGATTGTGCAACCAATACACTCCACAGTAGTGATTGCACAGCGAAATACTTGTACACAGTGAAGATATATGTAATTATACAACAGGGTATGGGTACAGAAGGAGAAATGTATTTTAAAATTCAGCAAGAGAAGGGTTAACTCTTTCCTTCATAAAAACACCTTTTCATGCATTTCCTGTAGGAGCTGTCTGATCAGGGTCTTATAAAACTGACTCTACAGAGTCGATCAATATATATAACAAGAGCTGTCCGCAGACAGCGCGCTCCACTTTCTTTAGTGCTGGATAGTGTAGTGGAGGTCTAAGTCAGAAAGGGCAGATAACTATAGCAAAATTAATTTTAGGGTTACCTGCCCTTGCGGAATGGGTCTCCCTTGTAATAGTTAACATGCATACCAAATTTGAGCCAAATATCTTGGACAGTTTCTGAGACATGGAACTTAACATAAAACTTAACCGACAATGAAAATTCGAAAAAGGGGCATAACTATGGCAAAATTAATTTCAGGGTTACCTACCCTTGTGAAATGGGTTGCCCTTGTGATAGTAAACATACATACCAAATATGAACCAAATATCTTTGATGATTTCAAAGAAATGGACCTTAACAAAAAGGTTAGCCAAAGCCAACGAGTGGGTTTGTTCAGTTTGTTAAGTAAGTTATTGTCAGCTAAATACTTGCCCTACTTCAGATGAAAAACATTTATAAGCTACACTGTACATGTTTAAGACACTGAGTTACTCAGCATTTCATGATGATCCAAAGAGTTTACAGTGGTAATGTGAAAATCACTCGTAATAGGCAACAACTTAACCCCTTCCCTAATATACATTGTAAATGTGTTTTCACGCATTTGCAAACAGAGTAGACCCAGATCAGACAGCTCCTAGAGTAGATGAGCCATCTGATCTGGGTCTGCTCTGTTTGCTAACAGAAGTTGGAAGATCTGTTACTTTGCTTTCTAAACTGTCTACAATGTTCCACCTTCTAAATGTCTTTATAGCTATTTTGTTAATGATTATTCAGTAGGTATTGAAGTTTGAAACAAACTCAGAACAGGGAAAGTGTTAAGAGGCATAAAATACAAGATAGCATTTTTTTTCATGAGAGGGTCAAAGTACAGTGGTATGGACAATCTAACATGTATGTGACAGGAAGACAGCACTTAACTATCAGCAAGAGTAACTTACCAGCTTTCAAAAACCACACGTTCTGAGTTAACCCTTTCCCTGTTCTGTGTTTTATTACAAATTTCAATACCTACTGAATATTCATGAACATAAAGGTTGTAATGAAATGTGGAGGGTGGAGCATTGTAGCCATTTTAGAAAGTAAAGACACAGATCTTTGATATTCTATTAGCAAACAGAGTAGACCCTGATCAGACGGCTCCTCTAGGAGCCGTCTGATCTGGGTCTACTCTGTTTGCAGATGCGTGAAAACACGTTTATATGAGAGAAAGGGTTAATGATAAAACTCCATGAATATTCAGTTAAGAAATAATGACATTGTGAATATTAATTAACCCTTTCCCTGTTCTATGTTTATTCAAATTTTCAATACCTACTGAATATTCATGGACAAAACAGTTATAACGAAATATGGAAGGTGGAAAATTGTAGCCATTTTATAAAGTAAAGAAACAGATAATGGTACTATGAACAAAAAACTGTAGAATCAAGTCCATATATTATATAAACAATCAAAGTAGAACCTGGTCAGACAGCTCCTATAGAAGCCACCTGATCTGGGCCTACTCTGTTATGCTACTGCATAAAAAGGACAATGCATGGAGTTTCACCTGGAATGTAAGCATCCATGTCCGGGTCTTCATCTGTGGACTTTCTATCTGAAAATGAAAATAATACACTCTTATGAGAATAATTTGTTCAAGAGACTCTTCCAAACCAGCAACAACTATGATATGATGATGACAATTCAGTGCAAAATCACTGGAAAAAGCTATATGTGCAAAACATTCGGGCACACAAATTGTTGATGAAACAACTGGACTGGACATTACTATAAATTTCACAAGACTTTGACATATAGAAGATCAAGGACTGGACAATATTGAAATCAAAGCCAATGGGCTTAGCTAGGGATAGAACTGGTAGAATGGAAAAGTCATACTGTCTGATATCAATAATCATTGAAAATACTGTAACACCCATATAAAATGCATGTATAACCCATAGGCTATTTTTAGATTCATTACCTCATAGGCTATTTTTAGATTCATTACCTCATAGGCTATTTTTTGATTAATTACCTCATAGGCTATTTTTAGACCCAACCTCTTTGAATAAATCTATCGAAAAGAAGCATTAACTAGAGAAAAGGAAAAATTTAGAATTTTGTAGTTTGAAACCATTGTGATAAATATCTCTAGCATTTGCTCCTATAGGAGCAAATGCTCTATTTATCACAATGGTTTCACAAAGTGGCTTTTACAGAGTCGTCAATATGAGAGAATGGGTTAATTAGTAACAATGCCAATCTGTAAGCCAAGCAGCAGCTTAATGCAGGATGAAACAAACTTTCTGTATGACTTTCATCCTACATTTAAGCAGCCACCTGCCTAAACAGACCTGTCTAAATTCTTTATTAAAATTCCAGTTTTACTGCATGAGGCATTCATGAAAGGAGTAATGCCATCATGAATATTTATCAGCTGAATTTCTATGATGGTACATGCACACAAAATGTTTTGGCTCAGGCAGAAACTGCACAACCCATATCTAAAATTATACCATAAGCAAGCAGAGCAGACCTTGATCAGACAGCTCTTATAGGAACCATCTTATCTGGGTCTATTCTGTTTGCAAACAAGTGTAAAGGCATTAATATGAAGGAACGGGTTAAGTAAAATGAAACTACAGTCGGCTGAATGGTCATTCGGACTGAAAGTAGACTACAGTGCTCCCTCCCTACAACGACCCTCTCAATAACGATTCCCTCCTTACAACAACGCATGTCACTGTTTCCGAAACAACAAGGCTCCAGAAACAACCTTTTTCCATCGTATTTTCTTAATGCCTCCATCAAACCCTATGTTGTGACCACTCTTTAGAATCGTCACTTTGTGACGATTCTAAAGAGTGGTCACAACATAGGGTTTGATGGAGGCATAACGGTTTTAGTTCTCGAAATACACCTTATCTGGGGATCTGCAAACAAGTTAATTATGTTTGATTTTCCTCCCTATAACAACTCCCTCTGAACAACACATACAATATTCGTATCCCAAAGGATGTCGTTGTAGAGAGGGAGCACTATATATAGATTATATATTTATAAGTTCTTGGTACTTTACTTTTACTATGCCCTTCTATCTCATTATTAAAATAGCAATCCATTGTTGTTTTAACATTCTGCACAAAAATTAACAGATTAGAATCAAACATGCTTATATCCAAGTGACTTGAAAGAAAGTAGAAACTAAAAAGATCCCATAATTTTGTAGAATACTTTAGGTCATAAATTGTCCCCAACAAGATTCAATAGCTGCTTCTGTCTCTACCTCAGCA
Organism: Azorinus chamasolen; assembly: GCA_963576725.1. Lineage (NCBI taxonomy): Eukaryota > Metazoa > Mollusca > Bivalvia > Cardiida > Solecurtidae > Azorinus > Azorinus chamasolen. The sequence continues at coordinate 24,288,537 of OY755250.1, forward strand.
TCTGAGAGCAGTAATACATGCATGCATGTAACAGTCTAGAGGATATATTATTTAGTTTTATTTCAAAGGGGTGTGATTACTGAAACTATTGAGAGGAGGAAAATGCCTTAAACCCCCCCCCCCTTACATGACATTCTAAAACCATCAGATCTGAGCTGATCTCACTGTATGCGACAACTTTTGCAATTTGAATCTCAAGCTCAAAGCGAGGAAATCCTCTGAAAGGAGGAAAAATCACACCCCAAAATTTATTATTTTTATATGCACCAAGTGCATTCTGGTGTGCTGTATTGTGTATGTGCTGTAATAGCAGCCAGAGTAGCTCAGTTAGTGGAGCACTCACTCTGTAAACGAAGGGTCCTGGGTTTGAATGTCGCACCAGGCTGCACTTTACCTCCTGTCACTTTACTGGTGTCAGATGCGTTTGACAGCCTTTGTAGTGGGAAGCATGGTCTGGGACAGCTCTTAAAAAGTGAAAGGGGAGGAGTGAAGTGGTTCTGGTGTGTGGAGCTCGTATAGCAGCCCGGGTAGCTCAGTTGGTTGAGCACTAGTTCACATCTGTGTACTCTAAATGATGATATCGAGCTACTTTCGGTTTTAACGATATCCCGGCAGAGTACACTGTAAGACGGCACCTGTCACAAAATTAGCATGCTGTCTTACGGGTCATTAATGAGACTAGTTGAGCACTACCCCTGCAATCGAGGGAAATCGGTTTTTAATCCTGCACTAGGCAGCACCTTTCCTCCTGTCACTTTAGGAGTCATGGGTCTGAGTCTCATAACCCTTATGAATGTCACTTTAGTGATGACAGCAATTGTTTACACTTAAAGTTAAAGCATTCACCAAAACTGGTGTCAATACCATTTTATTTAAAAAAAAAAACAACAAAAAAACACTAAATATAGATATCCTGGAATAAATATTCTTAGCGGGAGATACCGAGCCATGATGAACAGACGCCGGTAACTTGCAACAGACCAGTCAGGATCAAATCATCAACAACATTGTTTCAATGTCGAATGACCAGTCTTAGTGAAGCACATGCACGGCAAGGAAATACAAGAAATATCAAATTAGATTTATTATGTCAAATATGTAATGTTTATGCATTGTTTCATTCAAGGAATAAAATCCAATCGCAGCTCTAGTTCCTGGTGAACAGTCTGAGTAACGCGAAACATGCAAGTCCGGACGTGAACGTTTTGTAGAAGACGACCAAACACATTCAGTGTTCGAAAACAGCGATCAAAATATCTGATTATAAGATAATATTGTGTTGTATTATAGTTCTGGGTCATTCATGTTGACGATTTGTACAGGACATACCTAATTCCGACCAGTAAACATCTTCGTTATTTCGCCGATTTACTTTCTCCGCCATAACCGGTGTAGGCATAAATTCTACTTTCCTATGTAATGTTCTAAGGTTAGAGTCTACTAATTCTCGATAGCCTTTCGATGGCTAGAGATAAAACTTGTTTCATATTTTACTTTTCGCTTTATGTTTTACACGTTTTACGAACTGAATGTACATAAAATGGATGGGAATTAGGAACGGCTCTGCATGTGGACATTTACTGGCCCTTTGTTGACCCCCCAAATTTGCCATATATACTGTGAAGGATCCGTCTGATTTGCATAGTATTTTACAAAAAGTTTTCTTCTGCCAATTCTTCTTCTCGTCAATTGTACAGTAAATGAGACGATTTTAAAGTTGCAAGGGGGGGGGGGGAGTTAGTAAATTTGTTAGATTTTGTAAAGAGAAACGGTTTCGTGCACCTCAATTTAACTCGGTATCAAATAATGGAATGGAATGAAATGGAATGCTTTCATGCAAGATAAGTGAAATAGTGGGAGGAAAGTGTAAATGATGGGACAGGGGCGGTGTGGTTGTGGGATGACGTTCGGAGTTGTCATTTGTTTTATAAAGACATGAATATCATGTAAATGTCCAATAAATTTATGAACACATTAGCACGTCACAGCTGCAAACTGGTGAAGAAAATTAATTAATGCACAATCTGCTGCGTAGCATAAAGAAAATGAGAAACCTGGTGTATTCGTACTTTTTCAAGAAGTTGTCTGTTCTTGATGTATACATATGTATGTTGTTGTCAGTACACCGTCTCCCGCAGCACATATCAGATACTTATGTCTGAACCGTTTTGGGGTTAGATCACAGACTCTAACATTACATTCGACCCCACCCCTTACAAAATGGTATATGTCATAATTATATAAGAAAACACAAAGAGAAAGACAAGCACAGAGGGTGTGAGAGAAGGGAAGAAAACTTGATAAAGAAGGGGAGAGAAGAGTTGATAAGAGGGTAATGGCATGTGTGAGAGATAGAAAATGCCTGGCAAACCATCCGTAACTCTTTCCATGTTCTAGTTTATTTCAATCTTCAATACCTACTTGATATTCATGGACAAAATAGTTATAAAGAAATATTGAAGGTGAAATATTGTGGCCATTTTAGAACGTGAAGAAACAGATATATAAAATTCCATTAGCAAACAGAACAGGGCCTGATCAGACGGCCGTATGATCTGGGTCTACTCTGTTTGCAAATACGTGAAAACACGTTTATATCAAGAAAAGGGTTAAATCCAACACATGAACAGGCGATTAAAAACTTTAATGTTAAGTGTAGAATTGGAGAAAGACATATTACAGACAAAGACTCAAATTAAATCCTCCGTGTTTGCTTAATTAAAAAATGAACGGTGTTTGCTTAACTCATTACCTCATAGGCTATTTTTAGATACAACCTCTTTGAGTTAATCTACCGAAAAGGAGCATTAATTAGAGTAAAGGAATTTTTTTTTTGGAATTTTGTAGTTTGAAACCATTGTGATAAATAGAGCATTTTCTCCTATAGGAGCAAATGCTCTATTTATCACAATGATTTCACAAAGTGACTTTAACAGAGTCGTCAAAGGTCGTCAATATGAGGGAATGGGTTAATGAAAGAATGCTAGACAGTTGTCATCATCACTCAACTCTAATTTACCGAACAACAATATATCCGTGTTTAAATGTGGTCACGTGATGTTTATGATGGCGGTTGTGTTTTTTAAACGAGAGGAATACATGTATATCACTATACATATGTAAAAACACATGTGACAGCTTAATGCAGGTCGAAAGTAATGTATCTACAGGAGCTTTCAGCATTTCTTTAGACTTGAATTAAGTTGTGCTCTTGGGATATTGGCCAGCTTATAAATCGGATGACTCGAATCGCTGTTATCTCGAGTAATTTGTATACACTTGAAGTTGGCGATATCGAAGTTCAAATGTAGTATGGCAGTTTAATGGTGTTTGACAAAATGTGTACATTATAAATGCCATGGTAATATGAGCAATTAGAATACGAGCATGCTTAGCCGTTTACGTGATGAAAATTCATGTAAGGGCATGAATATTAATTAACTGACTTTTTATAACGACTGATGAAGACATGGCATTTTGGTCATGGAAGAAGCTGTAACATCAGAGCTATATAATCACATTAGCAAACAAAACAAACCCTGGTCAGACAGCTCCTACATGGGCTGTCTGATCTGGATCAACTGCATCTGCAAAGGTATATATATAGTAACATCCCTCTAAACAGGAATTCTAGTAGAGAAGAATTTTGATATTTTTAGGCAGGTAAAATTGCTGGTTAATGCACAGTGAAAGTCATGCAGAAAGCTCATAGAGGAGCTTTTGTATTACTTTAACCTTGCTTTAAACCCCTTTACCTGATAGAAGCGGCTTTTAGCGTGTTTGATTTATTCCTCCGCTGAAGAAAATAGTTCAAATTCATACAGTCATGAACATATTGCATAATAAATATTTTCTATATCCTAGTAGGTGGTAGCTTAAAGCAGGCTGAAAGTAAAGCAGAATGCGCCTTAAGGCGCATTCTGCTTTACTTTCAACCTGCTTTAAGTGGTCATATGTCTTCAAAACTAGAAACAGGCTATTGGGTAAAGGGTTAAGCTGCCACCTATCTCCAATACCGATATCTAAACTAAATTTAACGTCCGGTTTAGAGGGATCTGATGTATATAAAGTAATGGGATCCTTGATGCGAACTACACGAAGCAAGCAAAACTGACAGCAAAGATCTTGAGGAGAAAATGGCGAATCTGTGAAATGTCTTTGGTGGCAATATTTTCAGACAGTTTGGATACTAATTAGATGATTAATAACCGAGTGTCTCATTGAGATGGCAATATTTGACAAATTTGTCGGAAAAAATACGCTGAATTCGACGATCACTTAAGCCCATTCCCTCCTAAATTATTTTTAGACCATCCTCTTTGAATAAATCTACTGAAAAGGAGCATTTACTAGAAAAATGGATATTTTTTTTAGATTTATATAGTTTTTAAACCATTGTGATAAAAAGAGCATTTGCTCCTCTGAAACAAATCAAATCAAAACTATGATAACAGATTGGACCCAGATAAGACGTCAAGTTACTCGACGTTTTATAAAGATCCAAATGCGTGTTCTTGAACAATAGATCTACAAATTAAAGCAGACAACAAATTTTAATTATACAGACGCCACATTACTTAGCGAGCAATGAGTTTATTTCTGAATATTAATTTCTTGTGCGTATATACATCTGTGTTTTACTGTTTTGTATTTTGTATGGACTGCTTTTGTTTGAGGGCCTCAAGGTATATTAGTCATTATGACTAATTGAGCTACCCTCGTTAAATAAAGTATTTCATTTATTCATTAATTCATTCTTCATTCATTCATTCATTCATTCATTCATTCATTCATTCATTCATTCATTCATTCATTCATTCATTCATCCATTCATCCATTCATTCATTCATTCATTCTTTATTACAATGTTTTCAAAAATGACTTTTATAGGGACATCAAAAGGCGTTAGGAGGAGGGAATGGGGTAACTCTTTCATCACCGAATAGCGACTCACAGGTCACGCTGCAGTGTACGAATCTGTGATTACCCATGTAACCAGTCTGGATCCAGATTAGATGTGCCTGGAGTAACTCGGCGTCTCATCAGGGTCGAAACTGTTTGGCACAGCAGTTACTTTTAACCCATTACCTCATAGGCTATTTTTAGATCCAACCGCTTTGAATAAATCTACCGTAAAGGAGCATTAACTAGAGAAAAGGAAAAATTTAGAATTTTGTAGTTTGAAACCATTGTGATAGATAGAGCATTTGCTCCTATAGGAGCAAATGCTCTATTTATCACAATGATTTCACAAAGTGATTTTTACAGAGTCGTCAAAAGTCGTCAATATGAGGGAATGGGTTAAGAGAAGAAACGGAAGGAAAATCCATTCTGAAACGTGAAGCAGACCACATTATTTGCAGATGAAAATTATTTGGCACAAAAAGAGTTCAAGAAGTCGACTATCTGTTCAGCAAGCTCAAGGTTAATTAGTTCCCGATGACGGGTCTATGTCCGACCGAAGGTAATAAGACACCCACTATGCGTGGAATTGGCAAGTGCATCCGAAGCGCTGTTATTGTTCACCTGTTACACCGTACCGATAGCCATTATCTCTAATTAGCAATTACATGGGTCGGCTCTACTGACATACCATGGGTTGACGTGGTTGCTGAAATATCGACATCGAACTGGAAGGAAATGTGATTTGCAGATTCTGAAAATAATGCACACCTTTACCAGTTTACAGTAAAACCTCTCTATAACGGCCACTAAATTACATCGAATAGTTTGTGTTAAAAGCAGGTGGCTGCTTAAAGCAAGGTGAAAGTAAAACAGAACGTTCCTATAGGAGCGTTCTGTTTTACTTTCACCTTGCTTTAAGGGGCCACCTGTCCTAAATACCAACTAATTAACACATTTAAGTGGCCGTTATAGAGAGGTTTTACTAACCAAACTTTGACAATGTGGATGAATTTGGAGTTTCATTGAGAATATTCAGAGGTCCAAATAATAAACATTTCAAGAATAGCTCTTTTATTTCTCCACCACATCATATGAAACCCCTCTATAACGGCCACTAAATTGGAGCGTTCTGTTTTACTTTCACCTTGCTTTAAGCAACCAACTGCCTTTAACACAAAATACTTGATGTAATTTAGTGGTCGTTATAGAGAGGTTGTACTGTACTTACTCTTTAGACTGGTCTCATTCTAAAGAGTGGTCACAGTATAGGGTTTGGTGGAGAAATGACGATTTTAGTACTTGGGTCCGGACCTTTATCTGTGAGTTTATAATTTGTTAATATGAAGATGCTTTTGTTTGTTTGTATTGAAATGTAACGTCTTTTGTCGAATGCATGTATATACTTGAATTGCTCTGATCTAATATTTCGACCACTAAGGGCCTTTTTCAAAGATTATCATGTCATGAAAAAGGCCCTTAGTGGTCGAAATATTAGATCAGAGCAATTCAAGTATTTATGTGTTATATGAATGCCCTATTTTGGAATAATTTCTTCATTGTGAATGCATGTAGGTCGCCACTTGTTATGTCGTATAGCTGTATATCATTTCAACAGAGATAACATGGCATTGAAAGAAAAGGGAAACCTAATCCTAGTTTTAGAAATTCAGGTCTGATGCAAAAATACTTAAACGAACCTTCGAACGCAAAAGCTGCGAATAGAGAAAACTACAGACTCTGCTTTATTGAGTCTGTTCATGAGCAGTTATTGGCTGGTAAAATTTCCTAGCACCGGCTTCAGCGATATTCAATTTTCATAACTTAAGCCATTACCTCATAGGCTATTTTTAGATACAACCTCTTTGAATAAATCTACCGAAAAGGAGCATTAACTAGAGGAAAAGAACATTTTGGCATTTTGTAGTTTGAAACCATTGTGATAAATAGAGCATTTGCTCCTATAGGAGCAAATGTTCTATTTATCACAATGGTTTCACAAAGTGGCTTTCACAGAGTCGTCAAAAGTCGTCAATATAAGGGAAAGGGTTAAAACACTGTAATTTATTATCCCGAATGACCAGTAACGATGACAACACCGAGAACGAAGTACGGGGCGACTTTTTACGGCCGCCACACAAGACTGTTGTGAAGTACATACATTCTGAAAAGTAAACCACTTACTTGATACAGACACAGTTTTATTCGTTTGATATAGACACAGTTTTACTCATTTTATATAGACACAGTTTTACTCATTTGATATAGACACAGTGTAACTCATTTGATATAGACACAGTTTTACTCATTTGATATGGACACAGTGTTGTTCATTTGATATAGACACAGTTTTACTCATTTGATATAGACACAGTGTTACTCATATGATACAGACACAGTTTTACTCATTTGATATAGACACAGTGTTACTCATATGATACAGACACAGTTTTACTCATTTGATATAGGCACAGTGTTACTCATTTGATATAGACGCAAATAATATGAATGAACCCAAATATTATAATTAGCATACAGTGAAGTACAACTATAGTTAATTACCGTGCGTGTTACCAGTCCATTTTAAAAGTACTCTTAAATTCATCAAGTGGTGTTTATAACCCTTTACTTCGTGAATATTCATGTGAGAAATAATGACACCATGAATATTAATTACATATTATTATATAACGGCACATGAATACAGGAAATTGTAGCCATGATGAAAACTGTAGAACCACATCTAGATACACATGTACTATAATAAGCAAACAAATGGGCCCCGATCAGAGCCGTCTGATCTGAGTCTACTCTGTTTGCAAAGGTATGGAACGCCATTCTGCCATGCTAATTGCTAAATACAAAATGCGTAATGCTTTTTGCCAATTGTGTAAATTGCTAGGGAATGTTCCAAGTGAAAGATGTAAATGACAAATGCGAAGTGCGAAATGCTTATTGCTAAATGCATGTTTGCACTACTGACACTGAACTGCGCGATTTTTAAAGTGACTGTACATTTGCTAAATGCATGTTTATTTGCATTAAAGCTTATTGCTTATTGCACAACTAAATAAAAAATGTCGCTGTTCAATGCTAGTAGTGCAAACATGCATTTAGCATTAAGCATTTTGCATTTCGCATTTGTCATTTACATCTATCATTTTGAACATTCCTGTTCTTTCCCAGCAATTTCCACAATTGGCAAAAAGCATTTCGCATTTTGCATTAAGCTTTTCGCATTTAGTATTCAGCAAATAGCATGGCAGAATGGCGTTCCATACAAAGGCATAGAATGGCGTACTGTGCAAACAGGGTTAAATCAGACAGTCGTTTATTCTCGAGTGGATTTACCAGTCAGTAAGTGTTCAACAGGGAATGGGTTAATTAATCTTCGTGTACTTGAGCCAGCTCTTCGGAGCTTCCGCAGTGTACTTCCATCGTAACTGTTCGGCTTATACAACCGAACAGTTCCGATGAAAACGCCCCACGGAAATCGCCGATAGCTGGCTCATCCCGAGTTTACCGGAATGCGCCGGCTTATCACGAAGTCATACAGTCACGCGATCTGTTACGGAAAGTGCCGAGCACCGTTCGACCTAATCCCCTTATCTACCAAAATCTTTCCGACATCTACCAGGGACTAACGTTCCAGCGTAGTCTGATTGTATCAGCAGTAAGACAATAGGTATTGTCTGCCTTCATCTGTCCTAAGTCTCCGCACATTAAACATGTGGTGCTTATGAAACAGTGAGAGGCAGTGGGAGTACATATATTGTTTTTGCTGGATTATTCTGCTGGAAAAAATAGGAATTGTTCACCTGGCGCAATGGTGAGACTATTTTGATATTTGTTGTTTTTCTCAATTATATTTGGAGAAAATACGCTAAACAACTCTCAGCTAATACCGCCCAGCGTTTGTAACAGAAGTTGTTTATGCACGTTACATAAATTTTATGTAACAAGCCAGGGTGAAAATGCAATTGGAATTTTCGAATATTTACATATACATACTTTTTTGAGGATTTGTTTTTTTTATTTCTTTTCAGTATTACAAATGTAGTGTCGTGTATGGGAGTTTCCGTGTCAGCAGACCTTTATATACATTTACAAATTCAGTTTGATATTGTTATTCGCGATTGTTTGTACAATAATGTAGCTAATTACTTATATAATAACCTCGACCTTTGTACGTCCTTGCAAACAGAGAAATCTCAGATCAGACATCTCCTTAACCCTTCGCTTGCTGAATTCTAAAACACATTTCTCCTTCTTTACCCATGCCCTGTTGTATAATTACATATATCTTCACTGTGTACAAGTATTTCGCTGTGCAATCACTGCTGTGGAGTGCGCTGGTTGCACAATCAACTTGTAAATAGTGAAGACCCTGATGAGACAGCTCCTGCAGGAGCTGTGTCATCTGGGTCTTCACTATTTACAGGTAGGTATATTGACGTGAATAGCAAGCGAAGGTTAAGATCCAGTAGTAGCCCTTTTACCAGAGTCTGCATTGTTTGCTTATGAAATAATACAGAGCAGAGTCCCATGTTATAAAACTGCTGAGCCGGAGTCTGAGATGATCCTCAAGTATCTGATTGGTCAGATGCTGAGCAAGCTCAGAATCTGACCAATCAGATGCTTGAGAATCATTTCAGACTCAAGCAAAAAAGCTTTACAACATCGGGGCCAGGGGCCAGGGTACAAGGTTATAAAACTGCTGAGTCTGAGTCTGAGACCATTCTCAAGTATCTGATTGGTCAGATGCTTGAGAATGAGCTCAGACGCAAGCAAAAAGTTTTTTAACCATGGGGCGTAATTGTACAACTGGTATCAAGTTAAAATATTCACTTGTTTTCATGCAAAATACTATTAGAAATTCAGGTAATATAGACGCCATTTAATGCCTTTGCAAGCAGAGTAGACCCATATCAGAAGGTCTCTCTAGAAATCGTCAATCAGGGTCTATTCAGTTTGCGTTTGACAAAACAAAGACCTCTTTCTGAAGTTTGAGCCATAGTGAAAGAGATTCCTCGCTCAAGATTCCATTATAAAAATCAGCATTTTTTCAGTTCATGATGTCATTAATTGTTACATACTCATACATTCATTATTTCTTACATCCATACATTCATTATTCTTACATACTCATATATTCATTATTTCTTACATAGTCTCATACTAATACATGCATATCCATTATTTCTTACATAATCATGCATTCATTATTTCTTACATAGTCTTATACTAATACATGTATATTCATTATTTCTTACATACTCATACATTCATTATTTCTTACATCCATACATTCATTATTCTTACTTACTCATATACTCATTATTCTTACATAGTCTCATACCAATACATGTATATTAATTATTTCTTACATACTCATACATTCATTATTTCTTTATTCTTACATACTCATATATTCATTATTTCTTACATAGTCTCATACTAATACATGTATATTCATTATTTCTTACATACTCATACATTCATTATTCTTACATACTCATATATTCATTATTTCTTACATAGTCTCATACTAATATATGTATATTCATTATTTCTTATATACTCATAAGTCATTATTTCTTACATACTCACACATTCATTATTTCTTACATACTCATATATTCATTATTTCTTACATAGTCTCATACTAATATATGTATATTCATTATTTCTTACATACCCATACATTCATTATTTCTTACGTGCTTGAATATAGTCATTGGGTTAATGATTAATGAAGAAACAACCCATTAATCGTCCGAATCTTAACCTTTTGCTCCATAAATACGCATTTCTACACATTTGCAAACAGAGTATACCAACGATCAGGCGGCTCCAGTGAATGTTCACTGAGTGCAGATTTAAGACATTGCAAATAGTTCAGAATGTACCCACATCAAACAACAGTAAAGCCTCTCTTAACCGGGCATTACATTTAGTATAACTATCAGTCTTTGAGACAGGTGGCTGCTTAATGCAGGGTGGAAGTCATGTAGATAGCTCCTAGAGGAGCTTTCTGCATGACTTTCACCGTGCATTAAGCAGTCACCTGCCTAAAATATCTAAATTCTTCTCTACTAGAATTCATGTTAAAAGAGGCTTAACTGTAGTTGTCAAGAAGCACACATACTATGCACGAAATAGTTCGGAACGTTGTGAAACGACAAATTTCTTGACTTTTCATCTGTATCTAATCTTCCCGTTCATGGATACATTTGCAGTAAAAACCTCTATCCCAGAATTATAAGAAAAACCAAATTCAGATTATTTTAGGTAGATTGCTGCTTAATGACGGATGAAAGTCACGCAGAAAGCCCCCCCCCCCCCCCCCCCCCACACACACACCCCGTTGAATGAAGCTGCCAACTCTTCAATAAATGTATTGTACGGTTTGCAAATAAATACAATACCTTACAATATAAACTTCAAATAAAAACAATACCCCACAGTATAAACCTCAAATAAGTACAATACCCCACAGTATAAACCTCAAATAAATACAATATCTTACAGTATAAATCTCAAATAAATACAATATCTTACAGTATAAACCTCAAATAAATACAATATCTTACAGTATAAATCTCAAATAAATACAATATCTTACAGTATAAACCTCAAATAAATACAATATCTTACAGTATAAACCTCAAATAAATACAATATCTTACAGTATAAATCTCAAATAAATACAATACCTTACAGTATAAACCTCAAATAAATACAATATCTTACAGTATAAATCTCAAATAAATACAATATCTTACAGTATTAATCTCAAATAAATACAATACCTTACAGTATAAAACTCAAATAAATACAATACCTTACAGTATAAAACTCAAATAAATATAATATCTTACAGTATAAACCTCAAATAAATACAATACCTTCAGTATAAACCTCAAATAATTACAACACCTTACAGAACAAACCTCAGATAAATACAATACCTTACAGTATAAATCTCCAATAAATACAATATCTTACAGTATAAACATCAAATAAATACAATACCTTACAGTATAAACCTCAAATAATTACAATATCTTACAGTATAAACCTCAAATAAATACAATACCCCACAGTATAAAGCTCAAATAAATACAACACCTTACAGTACAAACCTCAAATAAATACAATATCTTACAGTTTAAACCTCAAATAATTACAATATCGTACAGCATTAACCTCAAATAATACACCACCTTACGGTATAAACCTCAACTATATATACTCAATGATTAACTCTTTACTCCGTGATTTTTATTAATTCATTAATGTAAGAAATAGTGACACCATGAACATTAATTAGTTAAAATTCTAAGCATTGCAGGAACTTCAGATATACGTAGATCTACGTCTCGTTATAAGCAAATAGAGCAGACCCTGCTCCTATATGAGCCGTCTGATCTGGGTCTATTCTGTTTGCAAAGGAGTTGATGCTCCTATATGAACGGTCTGATCTGGGTCTACTATGTTTGCAAACGAGTTGAAAGGCGTTGATAAAAGGAAAAGTGTTAACCCTTTACTCCTCGATTTTTTATTCATTTATTCATATAAGGGCAATAAGGCATTATATTTACATTCGCCCTGCAACGTCCTTATATAACCTTATTCTAAAAAGAAAGTTGCATAACCTCATGAACACCGGAAGCACGTCATTCATTTCTTAAATGAACATAAATTTGTTGAATTTTATAAAGGCATCACGAATAAGTGAATCTTAACCATTGCAGAAACGTCAGATATCGGTCTACTGTGAGTCATAAGCAAACAGAGCAGACCCTGATCAGACAGGAGCCTACCTGAGCTGTCTGAGTTGGATCTGATGTTTGCCAAGAGTATTTCAAGACGAATATACGGAGAAAAGGGTGGTGAAACGACACAGCAGATTTATGCAAGATTAACCCTTTTGTACCCAGTGTCCCTTAAAAGAGACGTGGGTAAACAGTGTAGATCCAGATCAGGGGGCTCCTGAAGGAGCCCTATGATCAGAGTCTACACTGTTTGCCGAAACCACTGATGTCAATGGCCTGTTCCAACAAATATTTTGTTAGCTGTGTTCCCTCAACATAAAAAATGGAACCTTCCACAATGAAAATTGGACGAGCTTTCTTCAAATAATGGCGGGGGTGGGGGGATCGGTTAACGGAAATACAGAAGACTGTCTTGAGACCCCCTGTATTTCTTTATTTCTACACAAAACAGCGATCTAGATTTTAACGCTTCGCTTGGTATTCACGTCAATATACCTACCTGTAAATAGTGAAGACCTAGATGAAGGAGCTGTCTCATCAGGGTCTGCACTATTTACAAGTTGATTGTGCAGCCAGTGCACCCCACAGCAGTGATTGCACAGCGAAATACCTGTACACAATGAAGATATATATAATTATACAACAGGGCAAGGGTAAAGAAGGAGAAGTGTATTTTAAAATTCAGCATGACAAGGGTTAATGTCTCTACACGTGCATGTTTTCAATAAGTATGACCAGTTGATTACTTGGGTTAGCAAGTGATATTACAAATGCGCCTTCGATGATTGCAACAGGTCCTCGCCCTGGGAGTTAGAGCAGGAGTTCATTCTCAAGTACATGACCCAGGGGTCATTAAACTCCTTGCTTGAGTCAGGGATCAAGTTCAGGCATCTGATTGGTCAGATTGAGTATGAGATCATTCTCAAGTATCTGATTGGTCAGATTAAAAACTTTCGAGCCTGAGTACGAGATCCTTCTCAAGTATCTGATTGGTCAGTTTTAAAACTTTTGAGCCTGCGTACAAGATCATTCTTGAGTATCTGTTTGGTCAGATGCTTGAGAATGATCTCAAGCTCCAAGCTCAAGCTCAAGCTCAAGCTCAAGCAAAACGTTTTATAACCTCGGGGTCATGTGAACTGTCTAATCAATTAGGAAACTGATTGTAATAATAGGTTAACCCTTTCGCTGCCAATGATGGATCTGTGATTACGTATGCAAACAGTTTGGATCCAGATGAGACGCCGAGTAACTCGACGTTTGTTACTGTTACTATGTTTTTGAAACAAAAATGAAGAAAATCAAAAGAATGAAGATTTGAAGCAGACGACAAAGTTAGCAGACGACAGAGTTTGGCAGCAAAAGGGTTAATATAACGTACAGTAGAACCCCTCTAATGTGATATAAACATGTGTGTCTTCCTAAGCAGGTGGTTGCTTAATGCAGGACAAAAGTAATGCAGAAAGCTCCTGTAGGAGCTTTCTGCATTACTTTTGTCATGTATTAAGCTACCACCTGTATCTAGCTCCCAGAATTATACCTCTTTTAGTTCGTCGCATTAGCGGGGGTTTTGCTGTATTTTTTGTTTCTCTTCTCCTATCCTAAGTTAACACATATTCTGCTAAGCGCAACATGACTTATATTTGCAGTTTGGATCCAGATTGTACGCCGAGTACTCGGTGTCTAGTTAGGGTAAAGGTCGATTAGGTTCTTAACCCACTACATCCAATATCATTTTTTGTTCACAATAATTTGTGCAGAGAAACGCTCAGACAAATACAATGTAACCCTTTTACGATATGAATAGACTGGTGTTAGATTCATTATACTAAAATGTAGGTCCTTCCAAATTAACAATACATAATTATCCCTTTCCTCCATAGGCTATTTTTAGATCCATGCACTTTGAATAAATCTACCGAAAAGGAGCATTAACTAGAGAAAAGGAAACTTTTAGAATTTTATAGTTTGAAACCATTATGATAACTAGAGCATTTGCTCCTATAGGAGCAAATGCTCTATTTATCACAGTGGTTTCATAAAGTGACTTTTACAGAGGCGTAGAAAGGCGTATTCATGGAGGAAATAATTATTCTAACATGTATCACTGTGCATTTCTAGAAACATATGTGATAGCTTAACCCTTCGCTTGCTAATCGCGTCAATATACCTACCTGTAAATAGTGTAGACCCAGATGAGACAGTTCCTGCAGGAGCTGTCTCATCAGGGTCTGCACTATTTACAAGTTGATTGTGCAACCAGTGCACTCCACAGCAGTGATTGAACAGCGAAATACGTGTACACAGTGAAATTATATGTAATTATACAACAGGACATGGGTAAAGAAGGAGAAATGTATTTTAAAATTCAGCAAGAGAAGGGTTAATTTACGTCGAAAGTAATGCTGATAGTTCCTATAGGAATTTTAAACATTACTTTAGACATGCAGGGAAATTGTTCAGATTTGAAAATCGGATAACTCGAACCTCTGTTATCTCGAAGTAATTCATATGGTTCCTTGAAGTTCGATATATCGAAGTTAAACTGCAATTATACGGGTATAATGTAACTGGTTTCTTTTATTTCTGTTTTTCTATTTCATTTTCAGATGCGCTGGTTGGCAGCGGGTTTGTTGTTAGTGTCTGTCCTTGCGTCCGCAGCACGTAAGTACGGGTTTACGTCAGTTGTGTACGATTTTTTACTTTTGTAAAATTGTTAAAGTTAATAACCCACCCAAATTGGTGAGATATACTCAGAAGTGTGTTAGGAAAGATTGAGTGAATTAATGAGCGAAGGAAGTGAATGGGTGCTTGAGTGAATGGATTGGTCAGTGGCCGAGCGAATGATTGAGTGAAGTAAGCGAATGCTCGCGTGAGTGAGTGAGTGAGTGCGTGAGTGAGTGACTGAGTGAGTAAGTGCGTGAGTGGTGAATGAAAAGAGAGAGAGAGAGAGAGACAGAGAGAGAGACAAAAAGAGAGTGATAGAGAGAGAGAGGAAATGAAAAAAAAAACAACAAGGAAAATAGAATAAAACAAATAAAGAAAAAACGAAATCAGACTCGAATGTGATGACAGTTTTTCTTAGTCATTGTTATGAAAGGCATTTTCATATCAAAGCAGAAGATGTTTTATACCATTTCAAGTATGAGTGCAAAATAACCCCCAACTTAATAGTACAAAAAAAACATTCGACCGTACAAAATGTACACTTTTGTAAGTTTTGTGAAGTGGATAGGAAGTCTACACCGGAAGAGATTAAATAACTTATTGAGAAAGTACTTATTCTGCTAGGAGGTCAAGAAGCATGGGCTATTAGCCCTTTGCACGCTGTGTCATTTTTGGTCAGCAACAATTGTCGTCTGCTTCAATTCTTAAAATAAAATTTCTTTGATTTCTTTGTAAATATATATGGTCAAGGTGTCAAACAGTTTGGATCCTGATGAGACGCCGCATCATGCGGCGTCTCATCTGGATCCAAACTGTTTGCATAGGTAATCACAGTTTCGCCTTTAACCCTTTCGCTGCCATTGCCGGATCTGTGATTACCTATGCAAACGGTTTGGATCCAGATGAGACGCCGAGTAACTCGGCGTCTCATCAGGATTCAAACTGTTTGTTACTGTTACTATGTTTTTGAAACAAAACTGAAGAAAATCAAAAGAATGCAATTTTGTAGCAGACGACAAAGTTAGCAGACAACAGAGTTTGGCAGCGAAAGGATTAACGTACAAAGAGTTAAGAAATCAGGTCAGCCTGCCCTTAATCTAAAAAAAATGCAGTCGTCGTGTCACTGACCTGCCCTTAATCTAAAAATACATGCAGTCTCGTGCTCCTGCTATTATCATCTCATCATATTTCCGTAACACGCTTGAATACATTTTGTCTCGCCCTTATTGGTCGCTGTGCGTCTTTGTTTAAATGTTTGTTTTTCCATATGTTTGTCTTTCTATCCGTCTCTTTTTCTCCTCTCTTTCACTCCAATTTCTAACCCTAGCCGTCCATTTTCAGTGATCTCCTGGTCTGTCTGTTGTCTGTCAATGTCTTTTCTCTGTGTTTTGCCATTATGCCTCTTATCGGTTATTTCTTTTCTCTCTCTCTCTCTCTCTCTCTCTCTGTGTCCCTGTCTATGTCTGTATGTGTGTCTTTCTGTTTGTCTGTGTCTTGTCTATGTGTCTTCCTGTCTCTCTGTGTCTCTCTCTGTCCCCCTTTGTCTCTCTGTCTCTCTCTCTGTTTCTCTTCCTCGCTCCTATGGAGCAAATGCTCTATTTATCACAATGGTTTCAAAAATGTTGTTTTACAGAGGTGCAAATGCCGTCAATATAAGGGAATGTGTTTAATTAATTGAAATATATCAAATAAATGATATAATATTCATTTTTAAAATGGGTGCTTCTGTAAGGGTTATTTTGTCCTTTTGTCGATGCTATCTTTGGTTTCTCTGTACGTGATCGATACGCTTTTGCAAACAGTGTAGAGCCTGTAGGATCCGCCTAACCAGGGTCTGTTTTGTCTGCTTGTTGGATAATACAGATATGATAACAGTAAAACTAAAACCTATCTATAACGGCCACTAAATTACATACATTATTAAAGCGTTAAAGACAGGTGGTTGCTTAAAACAAGGTGAAAGTAAACCAGAACGCTCCTATATAGGAGCGTTCTGTTTTACTTTCACCCTGCTTTAAGCAGCTACCTGTCCTAAATACCAACTAACACAATTTAGTGGCCGTTATAGAGTGGTTTTACTGTATACAGTTTCCGCCAACATCAGAAATTACTATGTCCATTCGCCATGTGTTTCCGAAAATTTATCTACACTGTTACCACGGCAGCAAATTTCCATACATTATATATTCATAAACTATACATGTACAGCAATTGAATGAATTACTATTCACAATGGGCGGAGTCTTGAATAAATATTCATCATATTAGGGGTTAACTTGACAAGAGGGATTTAACCCTTTACACCGTGAATATTCATGTAAGAAATGACGTCATGAATATTAATTAAATTACTTTTTATCATGACATTTGAACACAATGAAATATTGGCACAAACTGTAGAGTCATATTTATATTTATATTCATATTTATATTTATATATTCATATTTATATTTATATTTATATTTATATTTATATTTATATTCATATTTATATTTATAATAGAGCATACCCTGGCCAGACGGCTAATCTGGGTCTACTCTGGTGCAGAAAGACGTATTTATAGAGTAAAGGAATATACTGCAATGCAGTTAATAGTTAACATTGTATTTTGCTTGGCAAATGAAAACTTAAAATTCTGCTTTGGACGTATAACTGCAAAACTAGATGAACTGGAAACAAACCTCATCGGGAATACATGTACCGTAGTTATTTGCTAACGCTGTACTCCATAACTATTATTGTACAGAGCTCTCAGATTAGATGCGTAAATTAAAACATTTTCAAGAGTAACTCCTTTGTATCTCCACCAAAGAATAACTCCTTTATTTCTCCACCAAACCCTATACTGTGATCACTCTTTAGAATCGTCTCTTCGAGACGATTCTAAAGAGTGATCACAGTATAGGGGTTGGTGGAGAAATGACGATTTTAGTATTTGGATACACACCCTTATCTGTAGCTATGCTTGTAAGAAATAACGGCACCGTCAATGTCAATTAGCCGAAATTAGAAAACTCCGCAGTCGAAAGGTTATGTAGTATATATTCCCTGTCAATGAACCTTCCCTGTCTTATCTACCCATGTTGTTTACAGAATACATGATTGACATAGATTGTTTTCTCCCTACCCGAGCACAAACAATGATTCATACGTTTTGCTCTTTCAGAGCCACGAGAACGGGTCTGAGAAATCATATGCAAACAGTTTGGATCCAGATGAGACGCCGAGTAACTCGGTGTCTCATCTGGATCCACACTGTTTGATAGTCTGTTTATTTTTCTAATAAAGAAATTGAAGAAATGCAAATCAGAGGACAATATGTGAAGCAGACGACAATGGTGGCGGTGAAAGGATTAACCCTTTTGCTGCCAATGCCGGATGTGTGAGTACCTATGCAAACAGTGTTGATCCGGATGAGACGCCGAGTAACTCGGCGTCTCATCAGGATCCAAACTGTTTTTTGCTGTTACTATGTTTAAATGAAGAAAATAAAAAAGTGAAAATTTGTAGTAGGCGACAAAGTTAGCAGACGACTGTATTTGGCAGCGAAAGGGTTAATACTAATTCCACTGAAAGCCATATAGTCTGCTAAAATCATACTCAGTTCTGAATCGCCTGAATCGTCCAATCTTTTGAGAACTTACTTTTCCAAGTTCAAACATCTTGGACCCAGGTGAGACGTCGAGTTACTCAACGTCCCTTCTGGATCCAAACTATTTGCAAATAGCAATAAGGTCGCGCTTGACAGGATCATAGCTATTGCTATACCTTTAGTACAAGCGGTAAATTGTCGCTTGTGGCAACCGGCTTCTGTAGTACATGTATCTTTTTCAGTTATATTTTTGTACATTGATATTCCAAGATTGTAAGTCTTTCAAAATAGTTTTGGATGCTTTTGAGACGTCATTTTCCGGTGTCTTATCTGAATCAAAACCATGGTTGCAGATGCTATCAGGCATTCTGCTCTACGTGTACTAAGTGATAAACAAAACAATATTCGACGGGTCTGCTTGTTTCGTAGAAGATGCATATCTTTTTCCTGGGGGAAGCTTAGGAACAATAGAGCAGTGATTGACAGCCGACGCACTGGCGGGGGCGTTCGGTTCACGAATAACGAGAGCGATGAACATCAACAACAGCATGCACGTGTCTTAACTATCTCCAAAGTTTCTGATCATCTTTGCAAATAGTTTGAATCTAGGCGATATACCGTCCCGTCAAACCCGTTTGATTCCGTTCTTTTTTAACTCTTTCGCTGCCAACTTTTGTCGTCTGCAAACTTTGTCGTCTGCTAAAATTGTCACCTTTTCCCATTTTTTGTGTAAAAATAGTCACAATAACAATTAGTTTGGATCCAGATGAGACGCCGAGTTACTCGGCGTCTCATATGGATCCAAACTGATTGCATAAGTAATCACAGATGCGGCATTGGCAGAGCTCGTGGCATTTTTTATGAGATACGATAAACTTTTTGTATTCTTTGCGAGCAATAGAATACAAAGGTGGCGTCCCACAGCCAAACCATGGTACCCTCGCCGACCTGACAAAATAGTGCAAATTACTGATCTACATTAGATGGATACAAAGGGTGTTTAATAACATGGCATCCGGAACCAATCGTGGTATAATATATCTGACATGAAAAAGCTTCGTAACATAAGCTTCCGCTTAGTATGTGCGAAAATCAACAAAACCGACAAAATATAGCAATATGTAAGAAGGGCGCACGGATATACAAATATCAGTCACATGAAGAAATCACGTGATCATAACATGAATGAAAATACTCAATGAATAAAGAAGCGCGAGTCGGATGACCTTATGCAAGCGATTAGGTAATCACGTCCATAACTGCGAGTGGTCAGTGTGATAATAAGCATAGTGGGAAACGGCTGAAGTGTCAGCTGCAACTGAGTGTTAATGCCTTCCTTATAGATACACAATTCCATGCCAAAGCGAACTTATTCGATATCAGATTGATACCATGCAAAGAATACTGCAGTGTCTACAACGCTTTGATTATGTTGTGTTATAATGAATAGTCATGAAAGAAACTTACCTCACGCATCTTAACCCTTTCGGCGCCAAATTTCTAATTGTCATCTGCAATCGCATTTTATTAAATCATATGGTGAAATAAAGAAATGAGATTGAATACATGCAAATTTTAAAGGAATAAAACACAGATATGAAAATAGAGACTAGGACAAAAAGTTAAGTCCCTGATCAGACGCCGCCTTGAAAAGGCGACGTCTGATCTGGGACTGCACTATTTGTCGTGGTGCATTTTTGCGAATACGGCGGTGAAAGGGTTATACATTAGATGCTGTTTTTTGTTATAATGGCGTATGAACACAAAACTTTCTGGTAATGACAGATACTGTAGTTTCAGATCTATATTATTTCGTAAGCAAATAAAGCATTCCCCGATCAGACGACTCCTACGGGAGCCGTCTGATCTGGATCTTCTTTGCAAAGGCACCAAAGGCGTCTTTATAGGGTTACAGTTTAACAACTAGAAGGGGATATATGTACCAATAAGTTTAACAACTAGAGAGGGTCACTAATAAGTTTAACAACTAGAAGGGGTTACCAATGAGTTTAACAACTAGAAGGGGTTACTAATGAGTTTAACAACTAGAAGGGGTTACCAATAAGTTTAACAACTAGAAGGGGTTACCAATAAGTTTAACAACAAGAAGGGGCTACATGGGTTACCAATAAGTTTAACAACTAGAAGGGGTTACTAATGAGTTTAACAACAAGAAGGGGTTACCAATAAGTTTAACAACTAGAAGGGGTTACTACTAGATGGGGTTACTAATTAGTTTAACAACTAGAAGGGGTTACCAATAAGTTTAACAACTAGAAGGGGTTACAACTTACAAACACGTAATTCAAAACATCCTTGAATAATTATACAATAAGACAATCTGCACTGGATCAAACTTTAAACTCTAGAAAAAATAGTACTTACAATACTGCTTATATGTTCAACAGCATACGACACGTCTACATTTCTAAAACATGCGTCAATTCTGAAGCATGCGGCAATTGTGAACCATACGACATTTGTAAAGCATGCGACAATAATGAAGTCGGAAGCATTCGACATTTATAAAAATTGCTACAATTCTGAACATGTAATAATTCTGACGTATTCTAATATTCTGAATCCGACAATTCTAAAGTATACGATAATTCTGAAGCATGCGATGTTTCTGGCATTATACCACAGTTCTGAAGCATGCGAAATATACACACACCATAACAATGCGACAATTCTGAAGTGTACGATAATACATGTATTTGTAGCGTACGAAAATTCTTAAGCATACAATTCTGAAGCATGTGCCAGTTCTGAAGCATATGAACGTACGAAACATTATGGCATCCTGAAGCATATCACACTTCTGCATTGGCCGTCTAATTTGGGTCTACTCTGTTTGCAAAAAGGTGTCTATACGAAGAAAAGGGTCAATCCAACCAGACTACTTTTTATCAAAGTGATTTTTAGTTCAACCAAAGGGCTGACTCCTAGTTACTCGGTAGTCAAAACAGTTTCTATTATATTATTTAACCATTTTCCTGTTCTATGTTTATTCTTTTCAATACCTACTGAATATTCATGGACAAAATAGTTATACTGAACTATGGAAAGTGGAAAATTGTAGCCTTTTTAGAAAGTAAAGAAATAGATTTTTCAGGTTCCATTTGTTTAAAGAGCAGACCCTGATCAGACGGCTAGTTATACTGATATAATAGAAAGTGGAACATTGTAGCCATTTTAAAAAAAACCGGATATTTCAAATTCCATTAGCAAACAGAGCAGACCCTGATCAGACGGCTCCCATAGGAGCCGTCTGATCTGGGTCTACTCTGTTTGCAAATGCGTCAAAACACGTTTATATGAGGGAAATGGTTAACTAAACATGGTGTTTATCCTGATTTAAACCAGATATGCGCATTGCAAAGTTTAGTGATCCAACTCACTGAACTATTTATTACACTTGCTCATATGCACATTTAACCCTATATACAATGGATATTCATTTAACCCTTTACCCAATAGCCTGTTTCTAGTTTTGAAGACATATGACCACTTAAAGCAGGTTGAAAGTAAAGCAGAATGCGCCTTAAGGCGCATTCTGCTTTACTTTCAGCCTGCTTTAAGCTACCACCTACTAGGATATAGAAAATATTTATTATGCAATATGTTCATGACTGTATGAATTTGAACTATTTTCTTCAGCGGAGGAATAAATCAAACACGCTAAAAGCCACTTCTATCAGGTAAAGGGTTAAGCCTTTACCCAATGAATAACTTAATCTAACAATTTCCTCCAACCATGAATATTTATGTAAGAAATAATGACGCCATGTATATTGCATTAGATTATTTTTTTCAAACAGTTGTAATAGCACATGTGCCAATCAGTTTTGGGGTTTGGCAGATACATTAGAATCATATCAATATTATATCATAAGCAAATAGTGAGGCACTGATCAGACGGCTCCTATATGATCTGGGTCTTCTCTGTTTGCAAATGTGTAAAAAACACGTTTCTATGAAGGAAAGGGTTAAGAAATGATGACATCATAGGTATCTACTAGATGAGTTTCATAATGATAGATGTATATGATGAACACGGGACTTATTTGACTTTGGCCAAAAAACTGTAGAGTCATGTCTATATTATCTTATAATATATATTATCATTCTCAGTGTAGTTATATTTTCTGGTCCTTCGGGATCATTAGTTTTCATATTATTAGTTTTGAAAATTGAATACTGCTTAAGCCGGTGCTAGGGGGCGTGAGTATTGTTGCACTTTTAATTACTACTCATGAACAGACTCAATAAAACCGAGTCTGCAATTTTCTCTTTTTGCATTTCTACTTTTGCTTTCGAGAGATCACCCATTTTCAGAATATTTATAATGCAACAGAGCAGTCCAAGATCAGACGGCTCCAGCAGGGATCACTGATCTGGATCTTGTCTTGTTTGCAACGGCGTGAATAAGAGTTTGTATGATGGGAAGGTTCTACACGGCATCTGACGTAAGATGATTGTGAGGTCTACCATGTTTTGACGACAGATACATGTACAAGCATAAAATATTATATTTAAAAGTATATAAATATAAACGTATTAAACTCATTTTCTCCTAGGCTATTTTTATATCCAACCTTTTTGAATTAATGTATTGAAAAGGAGCATTAACTAGAGAAAAGGAATTGTTTAGACTTTTATAATTTGAAACCATTGTGATAAACAGAGCATTTGCTCCTATAGGAGCAAATGCTCTATTTATCACAATGGTTTCACAATGTGAATTTTATAGAAGCGCAAAAATGCGTCACTAGGGGGACAATGTGTTAACGGCATGGGAAAAGGACACTTTCTGCAGCTATGAGCTGTGTTGATTTAATTAGGTCAACGACTACTACTACAATCATTTGCCTGTCGACCTACTTTCAGACCTTATTAGGTTAAGCGCGAGCTGACTTGCATTTTATAAGCAGCCTTGGTCCAGTAACTCGATCAAAGCTGTTTCACACTCTATTTCTGAATACTTTAACTCTCCACTCCATAAAACATCTTTCTACGTATTTTCTTTGCATGTAGGAACCGTCTGACCAGGGTCTTCAATGTTTGCTGACTTGAAATCGAGGGCTTGGTGCAAAACTATTGTAACTCCTTCACTTTGTGAAGGAGTTACAATAGTTTTGCACCAAGCCCTCGAAATGTTAATTTTAGACATTTACAAAGGTGTGGCAAGTAGAGACTATCACTTGAACACGAATTATCTCCCTTTACTTCAGAAATATTCACTTAAGAAATAATGACATAATGCATATTAACCCTTTCAGTATAGCAAACGAGTGACTTGTCCTTTGCAAACAGTGTCGACCCATCAGGGTCTGTACTGTTTGTCATGCTACACGTTTCTGTGGAAAACAAATCCCTAAATACTCACCATAAGCTTGACCTGTTTAAGTTTTGGAATAGTCCATTCGAAAAGTCAGCGTTGTAAGGGTTAATTATTAGAATGTGGTCACGTGATATGTTGGCCATAACAGAAACTGCATTATCCTATCTTGACTGTTCCATAAGCTATCACAAGGAGACTGCATGTGACAAACAGTAACCCTGTAGTATTCTGAGCGATAACATATACAGTTGAACCTCGTTATCTCGAACTACAAGGGATTATACAAATTACTTCGAGATAACAGAAGTTCGAGTCATCCGATTTCTAATATGTATACTTTCTGAATTTCACGGCTTAATGCAGGTCTGTAGTAATGCTGAAAACCCCAGTAGGAGCTTTCTGCATTGCTTTCGACCTGCATTAAGCTGTCATGTGTATCTCGATATGCGTAGTGATACCTTTTAGAACAATTCTGTATTGTAAATTTTGGGAGGACCGATGTTTTAGTGCGAGTTGTCCCAATTCGTGTTATTCGAGTTCAGTAAAACAACGATCTCATAATTTCTTACATGAATATTCAACATGGAAAGTGTTAAGATCGAGAATTAGACCCCGTGTTAGTGGGTTCTTTATAAAGGTTTTTATTACACGTCATTATATAAATGTTACGTCCGCCCATACTGTGAGATAACCGCATTTACAGGACCAGACAATTAATTTAAAAATGTTGATAACATTAATAACATTACGAATCGTAATAGTATAATTGAGTAACCTAATTGCTGATTGGATCGTTTCGCCTAGTTGACATTAACCCTTTCACCGCCAATATCGCATAAATGCACCACGACAAATAGTGCAGTCCCAGATAAGACGCCGCCATTTCTAGGCGGCGCCTGATCAGGGGCTTCACTTTTTAGAGATGTCAGTTCACTTATTTCTTCACCAAACCCTATATTGTGACTACTCTTCACAATAATCTCTTCAAGACGATTTTAAAAAGTAGCCACAACATAGGATTTTGGTTGATGGATTTAATATTTGACATACAGCCCTTCTAGCCATGGCACTCTGAATATATTTCAGAAGCAAGTGACGACAAATGCAAGAAATGTGATGCCCATGGCAAGCTACGAGAACCAAACAAGCCATTTACATATCAGGAGAACTGCAAGGAGTACTTATGCAAATGCGACTGCCTTGGTACTTGGGATTGTCCCCCAGAGAGGGTGGAGACTTTCTGCGAACCGTCCAATCCGCACTGCGGAACATGCTTTGCGGGCGGAGCCGTAAGTATTTGAATGACACATGTGTGTTGTCGTCCTTTATTTAACCGTTTAGGCCATGACTACTCATGTAAGACATAGCGACAACCATGAATACTGTTAGATGAATTGTTATAATAGCAAATTGATAGGCAAGTTTTGACCTGTAGAATCCTATCTATATTATATCATAAGCAAACAGAGCAGACCCTGATCATATGGATCCTATAGGAGCCGTCTGATCTGGGTCTACTCTGTTTGCAAATGCGTAGGAAATAGTATGTATGGAGTAAATGGTTAACATGGCAGACAGTGATCAGACATCCTACAGGATCCGTCTGATCAGGGTCTACTCTGTTTACTTAAGATATAATAAAGATATGATTCTATAGTTCCTGCCATGACCAGAACTCCCCGTGACCATGTGCAAGTATAACAATGAATCTAATTGATACTCATGGTATCAGTGTTTCTTACATGAATATTCATGGAAAAACTGGTTAAAGACCCAGTTTTATATATCCATGCATTCTCTGTCGACAGGCAACAAGTAATGACACAGTTTTAGTTTAATTCTAGCAATATCTATAGTCCTGAATAACATTTTGCATACATGTGCATGAAAGTGTAAGCAAATAGCAAACTTCGTAAACTAATGTATTAATGGACGAGGTTATACGACACCGCAACACTAAATACGCCATATACCACTTATACTGATGTTGATGCTGATACTGCTCCTGCTGCTGCTGCTGATGATGATGATGACGATGGTAATTATGATGCTGCCGTCATGATGCAAGAAATACTACTTTTTTAATTCCCACTGCCATATATTGTCTGCAAAACTTGTCGTCTGCTTAAAGGGGAAGTCTCTACATTTGACGCGTTTCAAAAACACTTAAAATATACAAAACATTTGTTTATATGCTGAAAAGTAGTATATTGCAAGAAAACCCATCCAATTACCGTTTATAGTGACAAAACATCCATGTGTTTGATATCGCCGATCCCGATTTTACTCCCAAATGTTTCAGTTTTATTCGGGTTGGATTTTAGTTTCCTAACTGTTCGCCCTAGTCTCGTTTCTCCGACCACTTCCGAGAAAAGCTATTACGTAAACAATGGAGTGATTGGATGATCATCGGCAAAACGCGGAAGAATTTAACGGAAAAGGCCGATAATATTGTGTTGTAGAACAAAACTTATAAGTATTGATGAAATCGGTTTATTTGTAACACAGGGGCATTTTTCGATATATAGAGTTCAAATTGAAATCTTCATAATAATGATTGACCATAACAATACGACGTTTTATGATAGTATTGATAATATGCGTTCATTGTAGGGATTTCCTCTTTAAACCTTTTTTTATTTATTTTTCCCCTTTCTGTTTTAAAACTTAATTCAAGATAAATAAATAGAGGATCTGTTGCGAGTTGTCTTTTAAGATCACATGTTCCTAAACGAGCCTTAGAAAATGTCATTAAGCGAGCCTTGGCGAGCTTAATAACATTTTCTTGGTGAGTTTAGGAACATGTGATCTTAAAGACAACGAGCATCAGATTCTTTTTCTCACATATCAAAAAAGTGTATTTTCGCCGTTTAAATGGCATATAAACATATGTTTCCATGGCTTGACGTCATATATGACGTCATACGTTCTAAAGTGATCTTACACGTGTTACAGATAAGGAAATCTTAACCTGTTGTTCTAACTCGGAGATAAAGGAAGGTATGTGAGAAACACTCGTCTTGACCCGAACGGTTTGCTGATATCGATTCATGAGAACAAATTAGATTAATTGTTATAATAGCCAATGGACATGAGTTGTTTTGGCCATGGCAGAAACTATGATCATATCGATATAATTTCATAAGCAATTAGATCTGGATCTACTCTGTTTTCAAATGCGTAGAAATGCGTATTTATGGAGGAAAGAGTTAATAGTTAAGAGTTAAGAGAAAATGAGACTAATCATCTATATCTGGGTCGATGCTTATAAAACTTTTAGTTGAGTCTGAGTTCGTTCTCAAGTTTTGGATTGGTCAGATTTGAGCCTTTGGCTCAAATCTGACCAATCAAAAGCTTGAGAACTCAAATCTGACCAATCAAAAGCTTGAGAACGAACTCAGACTGAACTAAAAGGCTTTATAAGCATGGACCCAGATGTTTTTACTCATGTTGTTACAAACATTATTTTTAGATGCAACAAGGTAACAAGAATTTCAAGTTTACCGAAGGCTGCAGTCAATTCAACTGCTTCTGCAACTGTGACGGGGCGTGGAACTGCCCCAGAGAGAAAACCATCGACATTTGTAACTACAACGTCACATCCGGCTGTTACTACTGTGACGTGTATGGACAAAAATATCAAGGGAATTCCCATTTCAAGCACGTGAACGGATGCATCGAGTACGAGTGCTCTTGTGGCTGCGACGGAAGCTGGAATTGTCCCGGCGAACGAGCCATTGACACGTGCAACATCAATCAGGAAACGGGGTGCTATTATTGTGACGTATACGGTAAAAGGTACGAAGGTAACTCACATTTCAAGCACGTGAATGGCTGCATCGAGTATCAGTGTTCTTGCAAATGCGACGGTTCCTGGGACTGTCCCGGTGACCGTGCGGTTGACACATGTCGTACAAATCGCACAACTGGCTGCCACTATTGCGATGTGCACGGTTACCTTTATAACGGTGGTGTCCAGTTTCCATATATCAAGGACTGCTTTGAGTACAAATGCGACTGTGACTGCGATGGTGGCTGGACATGCGCGAATTCCATAGGGAAATACATATGTGATGCTTTTGGAAATGAACCTGTATCGGAATGCAGGTCTTGTAACCTGGATGGCAACAAGTTTAGAGGGGACAATAGGTTCTTCTATAAAAAAGGATGCATCACCTATAAGTGCACTTGTGACTGCGCCGGTCGGTATTATTGCCCTGGACATGAAGCATTTTACACTTGCACCGGGTACGAAACTCAATACATAGCCTCGTTGAGCAGTAGTTATACGTATGTCTACACTGAGCATACAAGGGCTCCTAGGCAAGTTGGTTGTCTGCAATGCGTTGTCGATCAAAAACGTTACGACACTGGTCAAGAATTCACACGGCAGGTGGGGTGTAACCTATTTAAATGCACGTGCGAGTGTAACGGCACGCCCAATTGTCCACCAGAGAAAAGGATCAATGTATGTCTGGGGCCAACAGGAGGTGGGAGTGGGGCTTCAACGTTTGGTTCAGAGGTAGACCCCGACTTTGACATCGTTGGGACAGGGATTGATGTGTGTTCTGAGTGTAAATACAGAGGTGTTAGATATGAAGGTATGTATACACTAGGTATAATTAAGTCATGTATTCTCTAGGTATAACTAAGGTATACGTATACTCTAGGTATAGTCAAGGTATGTAAACATCTAGGTATAGTTAAGTCATGTATACTCTAGGTATAGTTAAGGTATGTAAACATCTAGGCATAGTTGAGGTATGCATACTCTAGGTATAGTTAAGGTATATATATACTCTAGGTATAATTAAGGTGTATATAACACGTTTAGTACATGATACATTACAAAGTAGGGTACCAAAATGGTTACCCAAATAGAAAAAAAGCATTTCGCATTTAGCATGGCACACCGGCCTTCTATACGAAATACCTCAATTGTTGACCTCTCGAGGAAGAGTATTTCATTGTTTAAAAATCAAAGTACTGAGAGTAAGTTAATCAGTATGATTTTAAGAAAGGCTGAGCAACGTTTTAATCAATGTAGTTTTAGAACATACAAACCTCTCTTCTTACAAGAATGAGCTACAATGTATATTTTACACAGCTACTGAAAATAAAAAAATATACAGTAAAACCTCGATTATTCGAATTTTCTGTATAAACGAATTTAGATACTTTTATGCAGGTGGCTGCTTAATGCATGGTGAAAGTTACGCAGAAAGCTCCTAGAGGAGCTTTCTGCGTGACTTTCACCATGCATTAAGCTGCCACCTGTCTTACAGATCGATAATAATACGTATTTTAGTGTTCGAATAATCGAGATCTTTAACTGCCGAAAGCGACCCTCAGGGCTTGCTGCATTTGGCCAATCAGGATCTTTATTAGACACAGAATAATCTCGGTAATCTCAGAGTCCTCCATTACAAGAAACGCTGTTAGTCACTTTCCGGCTACTTCCATAGTGAGTGAGTTTAGTAAGATTATTTATTTCCAAGTGGTGATGGGCGTAATTGTTGTCCATTGCCTGTTAATCTGGACATGGCTGATACTTGAAAACTATATTGATCCAGATTAGGTACCGATCTACTCAGTGTCTGATTAGGATCTGTACTGTATGATATTCAGTCAAGATTTTCTTTGTATTTGATAGATCCGGGGGATCTGCTATGTTAGCTTAACCATTTCCCTCATATAAACGTGTTTTCATGCATTTGCAAACAGAGTAGACCCAGCTCAGACGGCTCCTATAGGAGCCGTCTGATCATGGTCTGTCCTGTTTTTAATGGAATTTAAAGATCTGCTTCTTTACTTTCTAAAATGGCTATAATATGTCACCTTCCATATTTCATTTTTAACTATGTTGTCCATTGTAGTATATCAGTAGAAGCCCCATTATACTACACAATGCATATTCAGGAGGTACATGTATTTAATTTTGGAATAAACATAGCACAGTGAAGATTTAAGCAGTATCAGTTAATTAACACGTTATCCCATAATGACGCATGATTGCACATATATAGAAGTCACTTTATGAAACCATTGTGATAAATAGAGCATTTGCACCTATATGAGCAAATGCTCTATTTATCAAAATGGTTTCAAACTACAAAATTCTAAATTTTCCCTTTCCTCTAGTTAATGCTCATTTTCGGTAGATACATTCAAAGACGTTGGGTCTAAAATAGCCTAGGAGCATTTAGCATACTACTGATAAATTTGTCATTACTTTAAAAAAACCAGTTTGGACCCAACTCAGACGTAGAATAAATCTGCTGCATATTTGGATCAAAGTTGTTTGTTTGTAGAGTAGACAGCCAATATGATCGTTTTCCCTAATTCCAAGAAGTCATACAGTAAAACCTCTCTTAACCGGCAGTTAAATTTAGTATGAATATCGGTCTTGGAGACAGGTGGCAGCTTAATGCAGGGTGAAAGTCATGTAGAAAGCTCATAGGGGAGCTTTCTGCATGACTTTCGCCCTGCATTAAGCAGCCACCTGCCTAAAAGTATCTAAATTATTATCTACTAGAATTCCGGTTAAGAGAGGTTATACTGTATTTGTTGTATTACAGGAAACTCCAAGTTTACGTTTGAGAGCGGTTGTTTTAAATACTTCTGCAACTGCAGATGCAATGGATCCATAGATTGTCCGTCAGAAGACACCGAGTATATTTGTCCTGGTGTCACAGAATGCATCAAATGCAAGGTCGATAATCGACTTATCGACCCAAATACCAACTTTGAGTTGCGCAGAGGATGTGTGTCGTACGATAACTGCAAGTAAGAGAAATGTAGCTAACCCTTTCCTGTTCGACCTTTCGAAACACAGAATACCAAGATCAGGGTCTTTTCTGTTTGCTTGTGAAATTATATAGACATACATTTTTGCAATGAAGAAAATATTCCAAAAAAGGGAATCAAAATAATACATGAATACTTGAATAGCTCTGATCTAACATTTCGACAACTAAGGGCCTTTTTCAAAGATTACATGCTAACCTTTGAAAAAGGCCCTTAGTGTTCGAAATATTAGATCAGAGCTATTCATGGATTTATGTATACATTTTTGTCTATGTCTATGTGTATTGTCTATGGCAACACTTAATTTTAAATTTTTAACTTAAAATTTAAGTAAATGGATAATCATTTAGTGTTCATTATCATGCATGTATGTTGTTATGGAAACGGTTTTGTTAGACATAGAGAATAATAGGTTAGTGCCGTAGATGGGACGCCTTTATCCGACGAGGGGAGAAAACGTTGAGGCGAGGCTTGCCGAGCCTCAACTGTTTTCTCTCCGAGTCGGATAAAGGCGTCCCATCTACGGCACTAACCTATTATTCTATTTATCCAGTCAATTTAGTTATATCTTTTTTCATAGACTCATAAAACATACGAATATTGAAATAATTTGCATTGAAAATACGGGTTTTCGATCAACGGACCTCCCTTTTCATTTCCGTTCTAAAGACGTAAATAATGAGCTACCGCAGAGGAAAATAGTTTCGATACTTACATTACAAGACGGGAAAAATGTGATTGAATTTGAAAATTAAGATCATTTGAATCGAGAGTCGATATGTTAATTCAAACAGACATGGTTATTATTCTACCGGAGGCTCTACATGGTCAAATTCGAGTTCCGTCGTCTCGGTTTCTATTTTTAGCTAGGGCTAACGTCACTGGTCAATGGAACTGAACAGGCTATATTTAGGTCTATGACCATCACCGCCTTTGTAAGAGTTTATCGATTAAATTATCATGAGAGTAATAAATGTTTTAATGAAGTTTTATTGTTTTATTTATTTTTATTAAAAAAAAAATCGTCAATATAGTAGCATGATAACTTTATATACATCTTCAGTTTCGCTTACAGTATGTCTGGCTTGATAGCGTAGTGGTTACGATGGTCGCTTATCGTGCAGTCAGCCCCGGTTCGATTCTCACCGCTGACGAAACTTTTTTCTCACTTTTTCCTTTCTATTTGTTTTTAAAATGATGGTTTGGGTTTTTACTGGGATAGTTAATGATAATTATCCATATTAAGTGTTTTTCTTTCAACTTAATACGTTATTTTTGGTAAAACAATTTTGAAGAAAAATTAAAAATAGTTCCTGTTGTAAGAAGAAATTCCTACACCTACTATACAAATAAACCTCTACTGTACGTATAAACTTAGGTTTATTATGCTACCCCTTTATTACGTCACTAGCGTCTGTAGTGACGGGATAAAAAACTTTCTATGTTTCCAAGTAAATTATTCATATATCAACTTTCCCAGATATTATTATGACGAGAATGTCGATTATAACATATAAGATTTGAATTATGATATACATAAGAAATTAGAAATTGCATTATGGTAATCTATCAGTCAACCTAAAACCATTCCCCCTAGACTATATATAGACCCAACCTCTTTGAATTTGGAAAGGAGCATTAACTAGAGAAAAGGGTAGTTAAATCTGGCGGTAAATTAACGCATATAGTCTATAAAGACTTTATTCGACTTTGAAAGTTTAGCAGAGACTAATAAAATTAAATGTATGGCTCATTATATTTCATTATTTCTTACATGAATATTCAAAAGGGAAAGATATAAAGCTTTTAGTTGAGTCTGATTTTCGTTCTCAAGCTTTTGATTGGTCAGATTTGAGTTCTGAAGCTTTTGATTGGTCAGATTTGAGCCAGAGGCTCAAATCTGACCAATCAAAAGCTTGAGAACGTACTCAGACTCAACTAAAAGTTTTATAAGCATGGACCCTGATGTAAGTATCTATAGTCTAAGCCATGCAGCGATCCAGATAAGATGCGTGAATTGAAATATTTGCCACAATAACTGCTTTTTTCTCATCCAAACCCTATGTTGGGACCAGTCTTAAGAATCGTCTCGAAGAGTGTTTGGTGAAGAAATAACGAATTTAGTATTTGCCTGAAGCTCTGGTCATATTTTAGCCGTTCGCTTACTGAATTTTATAATACATTTCTCCTCCTTTACCCATGCCCTGTTATATTATTACATCACTGTTGTGGAGTGCACTGGTTGCACAATCAACTTGTAAATAGTACAGACCCTGATGAGACAGCTCCTGCAGGAGCTGTCTCATATGGGTATTCACTATTTACAGGTAGGTATATTGACGTGAACAGCAAGCGAAGGGTTAGGTTATGGAAACTTTACCGTTTATCTTTACAACCCTTTCAATGCTGAATTTTCAAATGGACTGTTCCAAATTTCAAACAGGTCAAGCTTACTGTGAATGTTCAGGGATTTTGTAAGGACAGGCAGTTTAGACCCTGAGGAGCTCCTCTACCAAGTACCATAATTGTTTTACCTTTTAAAAATATAACTAATGAATATTCATGACGTGATCGAGATATACATAAATGACGTCAGGGAAATGGCAAGTTTAGTGTGTATTACGCTGGTGCCGTCTGCAGGTGAAATAATATATAGGTGTCACAACACACAGAGATTTAGGTCTTTGTTACCTGGGTCCATGCTTATAAAACTTTTGGTTGAGTCTGGGTTCGTTCCCAAGTTTTTGATTGGTCAGATTTGAGCCAAAGTCTCAAATCTGACCAATCAAAAGCTTGAGAACTCAAATCTGACCAATCAAAAGCTTTAGGTAATTGTTATCTGATGTCTCAGTAACATTTGTCAAGGCGGCCGTACGATCTAAATTTTCTTTGGCCAATAGCATTTCTACGAGCGCCGCCGAATTCCTAATGCCTTATAAGGCAATGGTCAAGTATGAAAATGATATTAACCCTTCGCTTGCTGAATTTTAAAATACATTTCTCCTTCTTTACCCATGCCCTGTTGTATAGTTACATATATCTTCACTGTGTACACGAATTTCGCTCCACTGTTCGCCATTGTGGAGTGCACTGGTTGCACAATCAACTTGTAAATAGTACAGACCCTGATGAGACAGCTCCTGCAGGAGCTGTCTCATCTGGGTCTTCACTATGTACAGGTAGGTATATTGACGTGAATAGCAAGTGAATGGTTAAAACCTTCGCACGGAATTTGTGGAAACAGAAAAACTACGATTGCCGTATGCCCTTTCGAGTGATTTCATGCGACCGTCGGGTTTTTTAAAACATTCACGACAGCAGCAAAGAAGCCACCCGTTGCCACGGCCTGACTATGGATTGTGAAAAAAGCTTCGGCGGCCCTATAATTTTAACTCCTCTCTGAAAGTTCTACGGCGACCCTTCAGCCTGTAAAAATAGGGATATGCCGTACGGCAGCCGTGCGGACGCCGTATATTTTTACGGCCGCCGCATAAATCACTGGATGTCAGAGATCTACGGTCGTCGGACGACAGCCGTAGAACAAATGTGACTAGCGTTTAAGGCTCTGCCATAGTTCTTACAGATACGAGGATATTCCCTTTATTTTTGACATTGCATGAGTAACGCTTTTCTTGTTTACAGATGTCATTGTGACGGCGGCTGGAGATGTGAAGATGGAAAGTACACATGTGACTTATGTCAAGGTAAATATTGTAACATTTAACCCTTTACCTCATAGGCTATTTTTAGATGCAACCTCTTTAAATAAATCTTCCGAAAAGGAGCACTAACTAGAGAAAAGGAAACTTTTAGAACTTTGTGGTTTGAAACCATTGTGATAAATAGAGCATTTGCTCCTGTAGGAGCAAATGCTCTATTTATCACAATGGTTTCACAAAGTGGCTTTTACAGAGTCGCCAAAAGTCGTCAATATGAGGGAAAGGTTAAGCACACATTATTTGAAGTCAATTCTCCCAAACCAGATGTTGGACTTATCCATTTGTAATATTCTGGGGGCATCACAAACAAACCATGAGTTTAGCAAACAGTATTAACTCTGACCAGTGGCCTCTTCCAGGAGCCCTCTGGTCTAGATGGAGTCTATTTGCATATTTCCATATGGAATTAAAGGTTTAACCCTTTCGGCGCCAAATTTCTAATTGTCGTCTTCAATCCAGTTTTATTAAATCATTCCGTAAAATAAGGAAATAAGATAAATAAATGCAAATTTCAAAGGCAATGAAGCACATATATATAAATAGAGTTTGAGACACAAAGTGAATTTCTTGATCAGACCCCGTCCTGAAAACACGACGTCTGATCTGGGACTGCACTATTTGTCGTGGTGCATTCTTACGACATTTGCTACCGCCCGAATGGCATGAATGACTGTAAAGCATGTTTTAGGATATAAATCTAACTTGAAGTACACATGTACTTACAATGTGACTAAACTGAACTATTAAGATACAGCCACCTTACATCCTCACAGCGCTGAAGAAACATTAATTTCTGCTCATATTTAGATCTGGTGCAAGTCTGACTACATCCAACTTTTGAGACCCTATGTACCAGGTTCCATTGATATTTAATGTCTTAGTCTCAGTTTGCGATCATTCTCAATTATCTGATTGGTCAGATTCTGAGCAAGCTCCTACATGAGTCGTCTGATCTGAGTCTACTCATTTTCAAAGGCATAGAATGATGTACTTATAGGCTAAACGGTTAATCAAAAATCAAAATGGACATAATCTTGTATGAATATTTATTTGATATAATATTAACGGATCAATTTCCCTAACACGTATAGGATGCAGCGTTGACGGCAGGACGTTTGCGGGTAACTCGTCCTTTCAGCTTGTCCGTGGGTGTGACAAATACAAGAGCTGTCATTGTGGCTGTGACGCCAAGTGGCAGTGTTCCGGCGCAGTGGAGGATCTGTGTGGCGCGTGCAGAAAGTGCAAAATTGGTGACGAATATTATGACGGCGACACGTCGTTTAGAGGTACGTTTGTTTTTGTTTATGTTTTGCTCATGTTTTGCTGTGCCATCCTTGTGATTCATCAACATACACTGATTACTCAAATATGACATGCGCCCTATTAAGTATCGCTAGTTCACCCCACTGAACCACAGTCTCACTCCACTCATATACTTGCTCACTCCACTCATCCACAGGCTAACTCCACTCATTTCACTCATCTGTTAGCTCACCCCATACACCCATACATAGATAGATTTATTTCGGTAAAACGTGTACATAACATGGCAAAACATAAATATGACAACATATAAAAAGCCATGTAATGCGCACTAGAAACCAAGGATTACACAAAAAAGGAAAATATTTTCCTTATTTCCATTGTGGTCCTTGATTCTAGTGGCAAGACACAGAGAGTCACTGTATCATTATAATTAAATATCACAGGTATTATCTTAAAATATAAGTATCACAGAAATATCCCTATTAACACTGTTAATTTCAAAATATGTCGGTTATAGAATGTCGATGACCATGCTTACAGATTAAGACCGCAGAGTATCAGAACAATTCATAAGAGTCATATTAAAGAATGAATTGAAACAAACCTATCAAATCAACAAAGATAAAACAGTAATTAATAAAACTAAGCCCTGATATTAAAAAAATGCAATAAATACAGAAGACCCATCACTGACTTATTCTACTCAACCAATGGTCCACTGACCTCACTGTCTCCATGACAACCTCCAATCATCCACTGACTCACTGCACTCATCCACCATCTCACTCAACTCACCCACTGGCCCACTTCATTCACTAAGCATCTCACGCCACTCATCCTCTGGATTATTTCAATCATCCACTGACTCACTCCATCCACCCACTCATTTACACGTCATTCCACTCATTCACTGACTCATTCCACTCACTCATGTGCTCATTCAACTCATCCACTGGCTCACTCAACCGATCATTCCACTCATATACTGACTAACACTCAACCACTTGCCAACTCCACTC
This sequence comes from Azorinus chamasolen, assembly GCA_963576725.1. Taxonomy (NCBI): domain Eukaryota; kingdom Metazoa; phylum Mollusca; class Bivalvia; order Cardiida; family Solecurtidae; genus Azorinus; species Azorinus chamasolen. The sequence continues at coordinate 24,325,629 of OY755250.1, forward strand.
ACTCACTAGCTCACTGAAATCATGGGCTCACTCCACTAACTAACTAGCTCACATTGCTTACTTACTGACTCCACTCACTCAGAAGCTTACTCCACTCACCCACTGGCTCGCTGCACTCACCCAGCAACTCATTCCACTTACTTAGCAGCTAATTCCCTTCACTCATTAGCTCACTCTATTTACTCACCGACTCACTTCACCCATCCACTGGCTCACTCTTCTCACTCACTGACTCACTCATCTCATATTCTGGCTCACTCTAATAACTCACTAGATCACTCCACTCACTTACTGACTCATTCATTTACATCATGGAAAAAACAATTAATGCATGTATATAAATGTTGTAATGGTATTTGAAAACAAGGTTGTTTACATAAACAAACAAAGCAGATCCTGGTCAGATGTCTACAATAGGGTCCATCTGATCTGTGTTTCCCCCTTTGTTAAAGAGTGATAAGGCGTCTATATAGGCTAAAGGTTTAACCCTTTCACTACCAAATTTTGTCGTCTGCAACCTTTGTCGTCTGCTGCAAATTTCATAATTAACATTTCTTAATTTTTGTTTCACAACATGTAGTCAGGGTAACAAACAGTTTTGATCCTGATGAGACACCGAGGTTCTAGGCGTCCCATCTGGATCCAAACTGTTTGTATAGGTAATCACAAAATGCGACATTGCCAACGAAATACTTAATATTTAGTCATGTTACAATCATTTCTTATCACAGGTATTACTACGTTTCACATGAATCAGATCCTTATGAAATGCGCAGTTGCTTGCCATTTCACCTGAGCTGATTGATTCTTTTAATCATTTCACCGCCAATGTCGCATAAATGCACCACGACAAATAGTGCAGTCTTTTCAAGGCGGCGTCTGATCAGGAACTTCACGTTTTGTCTCAATCTCTATTTCTATATCTGTGCTTTATTTACTTTGAAATTAGCATTTATTTATCTTATTTCCTTATTATACTGAATACTTTAACAAACATGGATTGCAGTCGACAATTAGAAAATTGGCGTCGAAAGGGTTAATTGTTAGAGCAAGTCTGCCATAGCCAGATAATTGTTAACACATGACCTGGTGAATAATTAAATCTTGCTTCTTCTTTTCTGAACATTAATCGAAGAAAAAGTTTTATCAAAATCAATGACTACAGATAATGATTTTATGACAAACAATACAGAACCATTAAACTCTGTTAGCAGCTATTTGATCTAGATTCTGTATATACAGCAAAACCTCTCTATAACGACCACTAAATTACATCAAGTATTTTGTGTTAAAAGGCAGGTGGATGCTTAAAGCAAGGTGAAAGTAAAACAGAACGCTCCTATACCAACTAATTAACAACCAAATACCAACTAATTAACACGATTTAGTGGTCGTTATAGAGAGGTTTTACTGTATGACCCATCGTTCAGTAGCATTTGTTTTGGAAGACGATGTAGAACCTAGCTACAGCAACCATATAAAGAATAAACATGGGGGTCTCGAGACGATTCTAAGAGTGGCCACAATAACGGATTTAGTGGAGAAATTGCGATATTTTGGTACACACTTTTATCTGTAACCATGGGGTATATAAGACCAGATGCTTGCTAAATGCGGAACGAACGTAATACAGAAAACCTCTAGAGGAGATTCTTGCACACATTTTATCCTGCATTAAGCTACCGCCTGTTTAATTCTTTCCTCCATAAATACGCCTCTCTACGCCTTTGCAAACAAAAATAGTCCGGGCCAGGTAGACGGCACTCATAGAATATAGCGTGTTACTAAAAATATCACTATACATGTACTCAAATTGTTAACCATTATTTTATGCTGTTCATATTACTTTTCGTCTGCTTAACCCTTTACCTGATAGAAGCGGCTTTTAGCGTGTTTGATTTATTCCTCCGCTGAAGAAAATAGTTCAAATTCATACAGTTATGAACATATTGCATAATAAATATTTTCTATATCCTAGTAGGTGGTAGCTTAAAGCAGGCTGAAAGTAAAGCAGAATGCGCCTTAAGGCGCATTCTGCTTTACTTTCAACCTGCTTTAAGTGGCCACCTGTCTCCATAACTAGAAACAGTCTATTGGGTAAAGGGTTAACCCTTTCGGCGCCAAATTTCTAATTGTTGTCTGCACTCCAAGTTTGTTAAATCATTCAGTAAAATAAGGAAATGAGATAAATAAATGCAAATTTCAAAGGAATAAAGCACATATATAGAAATAGAGATTGATTGAGACAAAATGTGAAGTTCCTGATTAGACGACGCCTTGAAAAGGCGGCGTCTGATCTTGGACTGCACTATTTGTCGTGGTGCATTTATGCGACTGCGGCGGTGAAAGGGTTAAAGTTTGATCTGTTTCAAATGTTACTTACTCGCGATTCATCCATGCTTTTGACTTTTAACCGGATGTCAATCAGGTTGGATCCTGATAAGACGCTGAAATACTCAGCAACTGATCTGCATCCACGTTCTTTGCCGGAGCAATCGGATCACGGTTAGCACGTTAACCACTTAGCAAATTAACCCATTTGCGCCCTCGATCCCATATATGGGACGTAGGCAAACAGTGTAGACTCTGATCTGACGCCACATAATGTGACGCCGCCTGATCAGAGTCTACACTGTACAAAATTCCAATACCTACTGAATATATATGGACAAAATAGTTATAATGAAATATGGAAGGTGGAACATTGTAGCCATTTTAGAAAGTAAAGAAACGCATCTCTCAAATTCCATTAGCAAACAGAGCAGACCTTGATCCTATAGGAGCCGTCTGATCTGGGTCTTCTCTGTTTGCAAATGCGTGAAAACACATTTATAAATATGAGGGAAAGGGTTAACCCTTCGCTTGCTGTTCACGTCAATATACCTACCTGTAAATAGTGAAGACCCAGACGAGACAGCTCCTGCAGGAGCTGTCTCATCAAGGTCTATAATATTTACAAGTTGATTGTGCAACCAGTGTACTCCACAGCAGTGACTGCACAGCGAAATACTTGTACACAGTGAAGACATATGTAATTATACAACAGGGCATGGGTAAAGAAGGAGAAATGTATTTTAAAATTCAGCAAGGGAAGGGTTAACTAATTGCTATGCATGATGTCAATATTTTTCTCAGGATTATTCATGCAGTAAATGGTTAAAGTTATAACTGTCATTGTCAACAGCTCAGGTGGGATGTACAACGTTCCGGAAGTGTGACTGCAACTGTGATGGAACCTTCAGCTGCGTAAGAGGTTACTTCACGTGTCGAGAGCGGGGAGACATGCCAGTGGAGGAACAGTGCCCGGATTGTCTGCATGGCGGTAGGCGCTACAGGTGCGTGTAGTGGCTTTCACATGATACACATGTGGTCATGTGATAGACTAAAGGTTATGATTTCAGCATTGTCTTATTGTGAATGTTGATAAACTATGTAGATCCCCATGGCTTTGTTTTTACGTGTGTGCCAATGTTACATTTGCACTACGACAAATAGTGTAGTCCCAGATCAAACACCGCCTTTTCAAGGCGGCGTCTGATCAGGGACTACCTCACTTTTTATGCAATTCTCTAGTTCTATATCTGTGGTTTATGCCTTTGCAAATTATATTTATTTATATCATTTTCTTATTGTGGATTAAAGAAATTGGGATGCAGACGACACATTGAAATTTGGCAACCGATAGGGGTAAAAGTGACGTTAAACCCCAACGCAAATAAACAAACGAACATACAGAGAAATATACCTCAAAACATAGTGAATGAACAATACTTTATTGAATTGATTTTGCGTTTCCACAGATATTTGGGAAATTATATCATTTAAGACTTTGCCTCATATTAACCCTTTCCCTCATATTGACGACTTTTGACGACTCTATAAAAGTCACTTTTTGAAACCATTGTGATAAATAGAGCATTTGCTCCTATAGGAGCAAATGCTCGATTTATCACAGTGGTTCCAAACTACAAAATCCTAAAATTTTCCTTTTCTCTAATTAATGCTCCTTTTCGGTAGATTAATTCAAAGAGGTTGTATCTAAAATTAGCGCCTACTGACGCCTTTGTAAACAGAGTATACCCAGATCTGACGTCTCCTGTATGAGACTTCGGGGCAAGGTCGGCTCTGTTTGCTTATGAAATCATAATATAGTTTAACTTCGATATCTCGAACTCGGATAACTCGAAGATCGGGATAACTCGAACAAAAATTTCAGTCCATCCAAAACTTACATTACAGAATTGCTCTAAAATATATCGCTACATATAACTAGAAACACACGCTACAGCTTAATACAGGTCTAAAGTAATGCTGAAAGCTCCTTCGGGAGCTTTCAGCATTACTTTAGACCTGTATTAATCTGTAATCTTGAGAAATCGTTCGGATTAAAAATCGGATGATTCGAACTCCTGTTATCTCGAACTAATTTGTATGGTCCCTTGAAGTTCGGGTTATCGAAGTTCAACTGTACATCTGTCTCTACAGTTTATTCCAATACCAAACTATCATATAGGCCATTATAAAAATACAGCTAATAAATATACATGATGTCCTTATTCCTTACATGAATATTAAACAGTTAATGGGTTTATTTGTTTCAGACAAGGCCAGAGCTTTGACTATGACGACGGTTGTCTAAAGTATCGCGGCTGCCAATGTATATGTGGTAAAACCACATGTAGGGAAATAGAGGATACTTGCGGAAATTGCCGATCTTGTCTCGTCGACAGCGCGGAATACCGAGGAGGAACGAAGTTTTCTAAGAAGAAAGGTTGTCTGTCGTATGGAGAATGTGACTGCTTCTGTAGCGGAGAATGGAAGTGCTATGGCGAGTCAGCTAGAGACACGTGTAACACGTGCAAGAAATGCAATGTCGATGATGTCCTTCACGAGCCATTCAGCCGTTCAAATCTTGAACGGGATTGCTGGAATTACCATTGCTTCTGCGGATGTGACGGTTATACAAAATGTCCCAGCGAAACCGCAGTGAATACCTGCACACAACCAGCTGTCTGTTATAAGTGCGAAGTTGGTGGACAAGAGTACCGCGGAAATACACTTTTTACATATGAAGAAAATGGAATGATTATGTCATGTAAATGTAATTGTGATGGCTCATCTTTTTGCATAACAGAATGGCTGAAAATCCGGACGGACTTGACGATTTCCGGAGAAGATCTCGGCGGTTGCTTTTATTGTTTCCTTGACGATCGTCGCCACTTGGGAAATACTAACTTTAGTATTGTCAGAGATAATATTGAGATGGATTGTCAGTGCTTCTGTAATGGAGGGTTCTACTGCCTTGGTCAGACAAAGTATGAGTCTACTGCATGTCGAAGCTGTAATTTGTACGGTACGCCGTATCCAGGGGACACGGACTTTTCGATCGTCTATAATGGGTTTAAGCTTGCTTGCCAATGTTCGTGTGATGGTACATATCTCTGCTACGGCACTGAGGGCACAGCGGTGATATCGTGCATAGCTGGAGTCGGATGTTTGACAGGATCATGTGGACAATGCGTCGTGCTAGGGGAAAGATTTAACGGCGGGGACATTTTTAAAAGTACATACAGAGGACGTGATGTCAAATGCGAATGCGGCTGTGACGGATCTTATTACTGTGAAGGAAGCGGGGGTATCATTTTGTCTTGTGTGGGCGGATATTGTCAAGAGCTTGGCTGTACTTCCTGCGAGGTGTATGACTTCACGTACCAAGGAGATACAGATTTTGAAATCGTTTACGGGGGTCTTCAACTAGATTGCAAATGTCAATGTGGAGGAAATTACCAATGCTTAGGAGAATCTGGACAGATAATTGTTTCCTGTATCGACAATGGTAATGGTTGCCTTAAAGGCGAATGCGGCACTTGCTTTGCAGACAACAAACAGTACTCTGGAAGAAGTACTTTCCGCTTCATTTATAAAGGTGTCGAAGTACGATGCACTTGCGCTTGTGACGGCAGTTATCACTGTGTAGGCTTGTACGAGCAGATTGAAATATCGTGCATTGGTGGCACATGTTCGAGACTTGGCTGCAACTCTTGTAACATTTATGGTCTTAGTTATCCCGGTGATAGCGGCTTCGACATTGTGTATGGTGGAGTGAAACTGAATTGTCAATGTCAGTGTACGAGCGACTATATATGCATGGGATCGTCTGGAACGGCCGTAGTCTCGTGTATAGGCGGTCGGAACTGCCTGCCGGCTACGTGCGGGTCTTGCTTTTTCAATAATGCGGAATACGCAGGCAGGTCGACGTTCCGTTCTGTGTACAAAGGAATCGATATTCTGTGTACTTGTGGATGTGACTCCAGTGCATATTGCGCTGGGATTACGACTAGCATTGAAGTGACGTGTTTTGGTGGCACGTGCTCCAGAATTGGATGCAAGGAATGCAGTATCTTTGGGAAAGAAAGACCGGGTTCCTCTCAGTTTGATCTCGTCTATGAAGGTATCAAACTGGCTTGTGAATGCGACTGCGATGGCGGATACAAATGCCGTGGTGGAAATGGCGTACTTGTTGTTACCTGTGTGAATGGCATTGGTCCTGGATGTCTAAACACAAGATGTGGCCGGTGTGTCGTCGGTGGAAATGCGTACCCCGGGTTCTCAAGCTTTGACCATGTTTACCAAGGTATTGATATGAAATGTTCTTGTTCATGTGACGGGTCATACTATTGCACGGGGGTGTCGGAGCTAATCGAGGTTTCCTGCTTCGGTGGAACTTGTACGCCAATTGGTTGCAAAAAGTGTAACTTGTATGATAGAGAATTTGACGGTGCGTCGCCTTTCCAAATTATTTACGGAGGATATCTACTCGATTGTAAATGCAATTGCGATGGAGGCTATGTATGTTACCGAGATTCAAATATACCCATTATTCAATGTAGAAGAGATGCCAACTGTTTACCAACTGTCTGCCAGAATTGCTTCGCAAATAACAGAGACTACAGAGGTGGTTCTACATTCCGTTACGTGTACAATGATATTGCCCTCACATGTACGTGTGGTTGTGACTCGTCCTATATCTGTGTTGGTGTGTCAGTAGATATAAAACTGTCGTGTGTCAATGGACGTTGCGCACCAGTTGGGTGTACCGGCTGTAGTCTGTTCGGAAGTAGTTACGCTTCATTTCAGAATTTTGAAATCATTTATGGAGGCATGCAACTCACCTGTGACTGTGATTGCAGCGGTGGTTATATATGCAAGGGGTCATCAGGCGAAACGATTGTCACCTGCAAGGACGGTCGCAATTGTCTGGATTCAAGATGCAACACATGCACGTTTGATGGAAGAGTTGTCCCACGCCGATCCGACTTCAAATATAAGTATCAAGGTATAGACATGAGTTGTAGGTGCGGATGTGACGGTACTGTATTTTGTATTGGTGTTATGGTGAACATTGAGTTACGCTGCATTGACGGCTCGTGTACACCCTTCGGCTGTCGCCCTTGTAGCATATTTGGAACAGACATCACTCCAATCTCTACATTCAATCTAATTTACAACGGAAATCGACTCGACTGCACGTGCGCATGTGATTCAAGTTTCAGTTGTCTTTCAACAGGTAACCAAGTGGTGATTGACTGTCCTGCTGGGCGGGGACCGTCATGTCTTGCTCAAACCTGCCAAGATTGCCTTGTGGATGGTACCCGGCATCGAGGTCGCACAGTGTTTCCGTATGTCTTTGAAGACATTGACATGACCTGTACGTGTGGCTGTGACGGTACCACGTTCTGTGAAGGTGTAAGGGTTGACATTATTGTTTCCTGTATTGATGGAACATGTTCTCCAGTAAATTGTCAGACATGCAGTATATTCGGCCAGAGTTACCAGGCTTACAAACCGTTTCAAATTGTCTATGATGGGTCGCGGCTTGATTGTACATGTGCATGTGATTCAAGTTTTGTATGTCGCGGTAAATCGGGGAACACCGTGATCGACTGTAGGGCAGGTGATACTTGTTTAACCTCAACCTGTAATGGTTGTATAGTAGACGGGCGGAGACGAAATGCACGTTCTGTATTCCCATATGTTTTTGAAGGAATTGACATGACCTGCACATGTGGCTGTGACGGTACCACGTTCTGTAAAGGTGTAAGGGTTGACATTATTGTGTCCTGTATTGGTGGAACATGTTCGCCAGTAGATTGTCAAACATGCAGTATATTCGGCGAACGTTACAAGGCTTACAAACCATTTCAGATCATATATGATGGGTCGCAGCTAGACTGCACATGCGCATGCGATTCAAGTTTTGTATGTCGTGGTAAATCGGGAAATACGGTAATCGACTGTAGGGCAGATGACAGTTGTTTAACTTCAACCTGTAAAGAGTGTATTGTTGACGGGCGGAGACGAAATGCACGTTCTTTATTCCCATATGTTTTTGAAGGAATTGACATGACGTGTAAGTGCGGTTGTGACGGAACGGCCTACTGCGAAGGTGTAAGAGAAGAAATAATAGTGTCGTGCAAAGGGGGTACATGTAGTGCTAGGGATTGCAGACAATGCACACTTTTTGGGCGGGGTTACGATGCATTTCGACCATTCAAAATAGTCTACGAAGGTACACAATTAGACTGCACGTGTTCTTGTGATTCTAGCTTTATTTGTTATGGCCAGGATAAAGAGCCCGTGCTTGAATGCCGTCCAGGACAAAGATGCCCAACTGACTCGACCTGTAGGGAATGCACTGTAGATGGCATTAGACGGAGACCGCGGTCGGTATTTTCGTATCAATATGAAGGGATAGACACGAAGTGTAGGTGTGGATGCGATGGCACATCTTATTGTAAGGGTGTGAGAGAAAAAATAATTCTTGCTTGTATAGGAGGATCATGCTCGGTTAGAGGTTGTAGGCAATGTAGCATATTTGGCACAAACTATAAGCCATTCACTCCCTTTGATATTATCTATAAAGGCACACGTCTTGATTGTTCATGCAAATGTGACTCTAGTTTCGTTTGTGTTGGTCGTACTGGACAGAAAGTGATTGATTGTAGGGCTGGTGATAGCTGCTTGACCCCAACTTGTAATAAACCGTGTGTCGTGGATGGTCAGCGGTACCGGCCAGGATCGACTTTCCCGCTGAGGTACAACAACATCGATCTGACATGCAGATGTGGCTGTGACGGGACGTCCTATTGTGAAGGCGTCACACAAGTATATTATGTTTCCTGTATTGGAAAAAGGTGTTTCAGAGAAGGCTGCAATGATTGTAATCTCTTCGGTGTCAACTACCAGTCGGATATTCCTTTCAATATTGTCTACAGAGGTACAAAAATGGATTGCCAATGCAACTGCGACTCGTCATGGCGCTGTGAGGGAAAAGGCATTGAATCGGACATAGAGTGTGGTGTCGGAAAACGATGTTTGCCGAAGCGCTGTAAAAAATGTCGAGTTGGCAGAGTTCGTCATAACGGACGGTCAACTTTCCAATATGACTACAAAAATATCAAAATGAATTGCTTATGTGGTTGCGACGGCTCATATTATTGTACGGGGGTTACAATAAATTATGAAATTGTTTGCACACGGAGAGGGCAATGCAAACAAACAGGAGGTTGTAGGCAGTGCAATATATTTGGAAGTGAATATAATGGTGGTGATCGGGCTGATTTCGTGTATCAAGGTTATTTCATGACATGTCAATGCAATTGCGATTCTAGCTTTCGATGCGTTGGAACAAAAGGAAACGTTGTCGTTAACTGTGCAATAGGTCAAAATTGTTTGATAAAAAACTGCGGGCCTTGTCGAGTAGATGGAAGAACGTACAGGGGAGGTGCTGTTTTTGACACTGCCATTCAAAGAAGGAACATGGCGTGCACATGTGGTTGTGATGGCAGCTACTTCTGTAACGGCAAAGACGACGATTCCGAAATGTCGTGCAGTGCCAGGGGAGCATGCGAACTACAAGGATGTACTACATGTCTTTCAGATGGACGACGGCGAAAGGCGGAAGAAGAATTTGAGAAAATCTATGACAGTATAAACATGAAGTGTGTTTGTTCTTGTGATGGAAGTTACCGCTGTCAGGGTGTTAGTGTTAGCATAGTAATTATGTGTACGGGCAATTCTTGTAATTTGGTGGGGTGTCGTTCGTGTATAGTTGAGGGTCAAGAACGTCCTACGGGAACCGAATATGTCATCACGGAAAATCGAAAGAGAAAACGGTGTACATGTGAATGTGATGGAACGTCAATATGCCGAGACGAGACGAGACCAGCATGTGTTGATTGCGTAATCGATGGACAAACCTATCCTGGACACTCACGACGTAGAGTCTATAAGAATGGACAACCTTTCGTGTGTGACTGCCATTGCAATGGGAAAGGTGAATGCTACCCAGAACGGCCAGCATGTAATGAGTGTGACATCTTTGGTCAACGGCATCCAGGTAATCGAGAATTTGAAACTGTTATACAGGGAACAACAATGCAGTGCACTTGTGATTGTTCGGGACGTTTTGAATGTAAAGGAGGTGGCAGAGAATGTACATCTGCCTACGGCTGCCGTGATACTTGCCCTGGATGTGTTATAGAGGGTGTAGATTACCAAGGAGATACTAACTTTGATATCTTCCACAAGCAATATGGAATACCCATGAACTGTGACTGTGAATGCGGAGGTAGTTACAAATGCATTGGAACAAGACAGGTTGGGACGAACTGTCCATCTGGAGACTGTTCGAATGCATGTTTTGACTGCACAGTAAACCAACAGACATATAAGGGTAACACTGCATTCTCCACCGTCATAGACGGGATTCAGATGCGTTGTACTTGCTTTTGCACCGGTGGTTACAGATGTGAAGGGAAAAGGTCGAGTACAACTATATGCAGAGGGCCGGGGTGCATTTCGGGATGTACAGAATGTCAGTTAGACAGTAGAACCTTCATGCCAAATACTGCGTTTGAAATAATCAATAATGGAATTACAATGCAATGTTCTTGTGCATGTAACGGTACTTTGGAATGTCGTGGAGAAAGACGAGATACAGTGTGTATCGGTGCTGGATGTGATAACACGTGCAGACCATGCACTTACGAAGGTAGAACCATACCAGGAAATTCGAGGCTAGAGGTTACCAGAAGTGGACAACGACAGTTGTGTAACTGCGACTGCAGTGGCGAACTGACTTGCCAAAATCGAAAGCGCTGTACAGGTCCCGGATGTGAGACCACTGGATGCAGAAGATGCACTATTGACAGGGTGCCTTATACAGGAAACACGAGATTTAAAATCCGGAAAGGTAATTTGGATTTGAATTGTACATGTTTCTGTGATGGGACATATTCATGCATTGGTTCAAATGGTTTTGAGTATTCCTGTCTTGGGGATGATTGTCCATCAGATGAATGCAGGCCGTGTCAGCTGGATGGCAGAGACTATCAACTGGATGATAAATTTAGACTAGTCAAAAACGATCTGGTTATGAACTGTGTGTGTGAGTGTGACGGCGCGTATCGTTGTTTCAGTATATCTGGGTATTGTTCTGGTCCAGACTGTGACAGTTACGGTTGCAGCTCCTGTATCATAGGAGACAAAAGCTACAAGAGCAACACTCGCTTTGAGCTCAAGCCAGGAACTACTTGTGACTGTGACTGCAGTGGGGAGTACAGATGCAACAGTGACGCACTTGAAATTGAATGTGTTGGCGCAAACTGTGGTGTTGGGGCATGTAAGACTTGTCTTGTAGATAATGTGCGTAAAAGTGGGAACGCCAGGTTCAAAATAACAAAGTATGGTTTGTTCATGCAGTGTGCTTGCAACTGTGACTCATCGTTTATATGCAGAGGCTATCAGATAATATCCGATGGATCTGCACCTGTGGATATTCCGTGCACACCGTGTGTCATAAATGGAAAGAAGTACAATCCCATGACAAGATTCCAGGCAATTATTGACGGGAAGAGGAAAGTCTGTAGCTGCGATTGTAGCGGTCAACATTCGTGCCAGGGTGCCCCGGACCAATGCAGAAACTGCGTAATTGGCAGTCAAGAATATACAAGCAGATCTGACTTCATCCTTTACAGAGATGCGGACAGTATTCAATGTCGATGTAACTGCAATGGAAATTTTGTATGTGAAGGTAGAGCCACGTGCCAGGGAATCGAATGTGATGATGGATGTAGCGATTGTTTGATATTTGGTGTCCGACATAGGGGTGGTTCTCGGTTTTATACGGGCAATAACCCACAGTTGCTTTGCGATTGCTCATGTACGGGAGAATATACATGCAAAGGTTACAAGCAAGTCACAACAGTGCTACTCCCGCCCAAACCAGATATCACCTGCGCGTCCTGCTACGTCGGAGAAAATGAACAAGCAGGTGACTCGAAGTTCATTGTGCGACGAGGCTGTTATCAAGTTGCATGCTACTGTCACTGTGATGGTGAATGGGACTGTGCTATACAGAAGCCTGTTAATGTGTGTGGAAACGATCAACAAGGTGTCATAACAGAAAAGGTCTATTACAATCTAGCCGGGACCGTAGGCTCTACGGATGAACCAATCACCTTCTCGGGCACAACGAGCACGCTAGTCTACAGAGACGAAACTTCGACAACCATATTTGGACAAGGTGGTAAACAAGATTGTGCTATTTGCATTATCAACAAGCAAAAGTTCGATGGAAACACCGCGTTTGTTCTTCAAGATGGCTGCCTACGCTGGACATGTCAATGTAATTGCAATGGTGGTTGGAGTTGTTCTTCGGTGGTTGGTACCGACTGTACTGGGCCGTTAGATCCATTCGAAGGGAAGTCATGCATCTCTTGTAAAGCATTCAACAACACCTATCAGCCAGAAACACAGTTTGTTGCTTCTGAGAAGTGTTACAGATATCAATGTACATGTAGCTGTGATGGATCATATGAGTGTCCACCAGAACTTACTGTAAAAACATGTGCTGATACGTCAAACATTTATAACCCTCAGAGTGGAACGTGTCGGACATGTAACATTGGAAATTTTGAATACACTCACGGAGAAAGGTTCGAATATGTTTACGATTGCATTAAATACATTTGCACATGTAAATGTGATGGTGAATACTTTTGCCCGTCTTCAACAGGTGTTCGCGTTTGTAGGAGTGGTTCCGGAAGTCCTGGTCGATTGACCGGTACTGGTTCTCGAACGGTAGCGCAAACTAAACAAACATTCGTTGCACTGAAACCTGCAGGTTTAGGATCAGTTGCTCAGAGTGAGTCACAACAATATGGTGCTGGCAGAAGTCATAGCGGTGGTGCTGTTTACGGAACTGACAGATCAGTAATTCACTCCAATGGGTATGGTACTAGCGGTACAGTTACACACAGGAAACCAAGTGGAACAAGGACTGGTTCAGCCCATTCTAGCAGTAGTGGATATTCGTACAGTGCCGGTTCAGGTTTGTATTAAGTATTGGTACATGTATTAGTGTCTGTTATCTAGATACACATTGACTGGTTGTTCGCTTAGTATTTTTGCTATCTGCTCGATTGTCGTCTTCTACATGTTCAAATACTTTTTGTTTTGCTGAAGTTGAACCGGAGTGACAAACAGTATATATCTCAGACCAGGTCCTACGTTTTGTCGGACCTGGTCTGATTCCAAACTCTTTGTATAGGTCATAAAGGTAGCGATTAGTGGGTGAATGGTGGATAATTATCTAGTTCATTTCCATTATTTGTGCTTGTAAATGTTTTGTTATTGCATGTATTGCATATTATCGTGAACATCATAAACATATAGCTGTGTAGGTTACATGAACATAATTATGTTAGTGTTGGCGTTATAACATGTGTGTACGAGCTACATAAACACACGCACATCCGGTCTACATAAACATATAGTTATTTGGGTTACATGAGCCTATGTTAGTGCTGGCTATATAAGATAATGTTAGTGCGGGCTATATAATACATATTAATGTGGGCTTCATAAACGCATGTTAGTGCGGGCAATAGAAACACATGTTAGTGCGGGCTACACAAATACCAGTTAGTGGGCTATGTAAAGACGTTTTAGCATGAGATACAGCAATGCATGCTAGTTTGGGTTACCTAAATACATGTTTGCTCGGTCTACATAAATGCGTGTTACAGTGCTCCCTCTCTACAACGACACCCTTTGGGATACGAAGATTGTATGTGTTGTTCAGAGGGAGTTGTTATAGGGAGGGAAAATCAAACATAATAAGCTTATTTGCAGTTCCGCAGATCAGGTGTATTTTGTGAACTAAAACCGTTATGCCTCTATCAAACCCTATGTTGTGACCACTCTTTAAAATCGTCACAAAGTGACGATTCTAAAGAGTGGTCACAACATAGGGTTTGATGGAGGCATAAAGAAAAATACGATGGAAAAAACTTGTGTCTGGAGCCTTGTTGTTTCGGAAACTGTGACATGCGTTGTTGTAAGGAGGGAATCGTTATTGAGAGGGTCGTTGTAGGGAGGGAGCACTGTAGCTTGGGATACATAAACAAGTGTTAGTACTGGTGACATAAGGACATGATAGTGCTGGCTATATAAACATAGTCTGAAAGTGGGAGATCCTTCGGAAGCAAATTAGCAATGTGAAAAGAGAAAATTGCAGACTGGGTTTTATTGAGTCTGTTCATGAGTAGTAATTAAAAGTGCAACACTACTCACGCCCCTAGCACCGGCTTAAGTAGTAGTCATTTTTCAAAATAATAACAAAAAAACGTATGATTCTGAAGGACCAGCAATTAGCAATAATACATATTAGTTCGGGCTACATAAACACATATTAGTTCGGGCTACATAAAAACATGTTAGTTCCGGCTACATAAACACATAATGGTTCGGGCTACATAAACACTTATTAGTTCGGGTTACATAAACACATGTTAGTTCGAGCTTCATTAACACGTGTTAGTTCGGGCTACATAAACGCATGTTAGTTCGGGCAACATACACACGGGGTCGGATGGGCTACAATAAACATTCACATGTTTGTATTCGGGCTACATAAGCACACAGTATTGCGAGCTTCATATACACGTGTATTGCGGGCTATACGCTCGTAAAAACACATATTCGTATAGACTACAAAAACAGATTTTGGTTTGAACAACATACACATATTAATCCGGGCTTCTTAAACACATGTTAGTGTGGGGGTACATAAACGCTTCCAATAAGACCATATCCTCTGTCGGACATTCGTTTTAATGAGTTTTACCATATATTAGTTTCAGGTTCATCCCAGGGATCCAGCTCCAGTTCCAGCTCTAGCTCTAGTTATGTATCAGAAACGAGAAAAACGGGAACCAGTAAAACCGGAACCGGAAGTCAAAGCAGCTATAGCGGAAGTTCGCAGCATTCTTCTTCGTCGTATAGCACCTGCAAAAGTTGTACTGTCAATCAAGAGGTAAGCATGGTATCGATACCATTTAAATTAACTTCAGTTGTAATTCAGTTTCGAAAAATATATATGTGTCTCACGTGCGAAAACAATCCAGCATGGTAAAATTCTGAAAGTAGCAGATCTTTCGAAAGCGAAAAGAGAAAATTGCTGACTCTGTTTCATTGAGTCTGTTCACGAGCAGTTATAGTTATTTAACGTACAGCCTCTGAACAATGAACACTCGTAGGAAGAGAAATCCTAAACTCCGTATAAACCTCATGTCTGACGTTCATACTGCTTTAACCCTTTCCCTCATATTTACGACTTTGTAAAAGTGACTTTGTGAAACCATTGTGAGAAATAGAGCATTTGCTCCTATAGGAGCAAATGCTCTATTTATCACAATGGTTTCAACTACAAAATTCTAAAATTTTCCTTTTCTCTAGTTAATGCTCCTTTTCGGTAGATTTATTCAAAGAAGTTGAATCTAAAAATAGCCTATGAGGGAATGGGTTAACCCTTTCCGTATGAACATGTGCATATTGTTCACTTCCTGAATATTCATCAATGTATTTTTTGTTCGTTCACAAGCTTTTGATTGGTCAGATTTGAGTTCTCTAGCTTTTGATTGGTCAGATTTGAGCCAGAGACTCAACTAAAAGTTTTATAAGCATGGACCCTGATGCCATATAGATAAATCTCCTTAGGATTATAATTTGAAGGATGTGATCCCATATTCATAAAGCTCCCTGGGATAAATTAAAAGATCTGATCCCATATTCATAAAGCTCATTAGGATTATTTTTAACGTTTGGATCTTTCTGTCTTAACCATTTCCCCTTGTTCTATGTTTATTCCAAATGTCAATACCTACTGAATATTCATGGACTAAATAGTTATAATAAACTATAGAAGATGGAAAAAGTGTAGTGATTTTAGAACATATAGAAACAGACCTACCAAATTCCATATCAAACAAAGCAGACCTTAATCAGACGGCTCCTATAGGAAACGTCTGACCTGGGTCTACTCTGTTTGCCAACGTGCGAATATACGCTGGTATGAGGGAAAGGATTTGCCGTATGATAACTTAATGGTTAGGTCTAAATCACTAGCAAAACTATATTGAGTATTTTGTATACACTTTTCTTAGAATATTGTGGTAAATACATAATTTTACTAAGCTGCATCCGTAACACGTCGCCCCGTACCTTATTCTCAGTGTTGTTATACCTTTTGATCCTTCGAGATCATGAATTTCAGTACTTCTTATTCTGAAAATTGAATACCGCTTAAGCCGGTGCTAGGGGGCGTGAGCAGTGTTGCACTTTCAATTACTGCTCATGAACAGACTCAATAAAACCGAGTCTGCAATTTTCTCTTTTTGTGTTGCAATTTTTGCTTTCGGGGGATCACCACCCTTCAGAATTTATTTGTATTGATTCTATGGGACTAACGAGCATTCAAGAAACTAAGAAATTTTCTTAGGCTTCTCCCTTGAAGTTTTATAAATACCGACCCAGATCTAAATACTACCATAAGCAAACAGAGCACATCCTGATCAAACAGCTGCTATTGATAAAACCTCAATAAGTGTATATTACAGTTTTCTTTTGTAATTCTCTTTCAAAACATTAATACAGCAGGAGTGAGTTTGGATACTCGGCCTCTCATCTGTAGCCAAACTGTTTCCATAGGTAATGACAAATGCGATGTCGGCAGCGAAAGAGTCCATTTCAGGATTCAAACCTGCTGGTTAAAAAGTGTGACGTGATTTGAAATGGCTCTCCGGTAGAGAGGACCATATTGCAAACAGTGTATCACAGCCTTTAAACGGCTCTCTGCTAGAGAGGGTCTTATTGCAAACAATGCATCTCAGCCTTTAAACGGCTCTCTGGTAGAGAGGATCTTATTGCAAACAGTGTATCGCACCGCTCTCTGGCAGAGAGGATCTTATTGCAAACAGTGCATCTCAGCCTTTAAACCGCTCTCTTTTAGAGAGGGTCTTACTGCAAACAGTGAATCACATCCTTTAAACCGCTCTCTGGTAGGGAGGGTCTTACTGCAAACAGTGTATCGCACCGCTCTCTGGCTGGCAGAGAGAACCTTACTGCAAACAGTGTATCACATCCTTTAAACCGCTCTCTGGTAGGGAGGGTCTTACTGCAAACAGTGTATCGCGCTGCACTCTGGTAGGGAGGATCTTATTGCAAACAGTCTATCACATCCTTTAAACCGCTCTCTGGTAGAGAGGGTCTTACTGCAAACAGTGTATCGCACCGCTCTCTGGTAGAAAGGGTCTTACTGCAAACAGTGTATCGCACCACTGTCTGGTAGAGAGGATCTTATTGCAAACAGTGTGTCGCACCGCTCTCTGGTAGAGAGGATCATATTGCAAACAGCGTATCGCACTGCTCTCTAGTAGAGAGGATCTTACTACAAACAGTGTATCACAGTCTTTAAACTGCTCTCTGGTAGAGGGGATCTTATTGCAAACAATGTATCGCACCGCTCTCTGGTAGAGAGGATCTTATTGCAAACAATGTATCGCACCGCTCTCTGGTAGGGATGATCTTATTGCAAACAGTTAATCGCACAGCTCTCTGGTAGAGAGGATCTTACTGCAAACAGCGTATTGCACCGCTCTCTGGTAGAGAGGATCTTACTGCAAACAGTGTATCACAGTCTTTAAACTGCTCTCTTGTAGAGAGGATCTTATTGCAAACAATGTATCGCACCGCTCTCTGGTAGAGAGGATCTTATTGCAAACAGTGTATCGCACCGCTCTCTGGTAGAGAGGATCTTACTGCAAACGGTTATCAATGTCTTTAAATTGCTCTCTGGTAGAGAGGATCTTATTGCAAACAATATATCGCACCGCTCTCTGGTAGAGAGGATCTTATTGCAAACAGTGTATCGCACCGCTCTCTGGTAGAGGGGATCTTATTGCAAACAGTGTATCGCACCGCTCTCTGGTAGAGAGGATCATATTGCAAACAGTGTATCGCACCGCTCTCTGGTAGAGGATATCTTATTGAAAGGCGGCGTCTGATCAGGGACTCCACTTTTGTCTTAAACTCTATTTCTATGTCACAGGGTCAGGTCAGTTGCTATCATCATCATCTTATCATTCATCATTAGACAGCTCATCTCATTCCATCACTAGAAAGCTTGTCTCATTTCATCTCATTTCATGCTTCACTTCTCATTCATTTACATCGTTACCGTAGGGTTACTAACCGGTTTTTAACTATACGTAATACTATTTTTGGATGACGCATGCGCACTTTGCCTTGTTGATTCTTTTGATGCTTTCGCTGTTAATAAATAACGTTCACAAGTGCTGTGCCTTGTGTTTTCAGGTAATTTGAGTATTATGTGTTTGGGTCCAAAGCCTTTATCTACAATGTTTCATTCATATGTCTACATGTTTCATTCCATTTAGTATGTAAACTTCGTCTTTTCATGAACATGTGCACTTTGCCTTGTCGATTCTGTTGATGCTCACACCGACGTTTCGCTGTTAATAAATAACGTTCACAAGTGCTGTGCCTTGTGTTTTCAGGCAGTCCTAATACAGTCCTTCAACCCATTTGTAGAACCCCCGGGAAGTGCATGTTGCATTGTCCGGTGACATTTTGGTGGCCAGTGTGGAGGCTGATTCAGGACACTTGAAGAGCACTTCAGAAGGTTAGAAGCTGTTTTCCAGCGTCTTGAATCAGCCTCCTTAAAGCTAAAGGGGTCCAAGTGCGAATATTTCCGCACTCAGGTTCAGTACCTAGGACATGTTGTTAGTG
The DNA here is from genome assembly GCA_963576725.1 of Azorinus chamasolen. Taxonomy (NCBI): domain Eukaryota; kingdom Metazoa; phylum Mollusca; class Bivalvia; order Cardiida; family Solecurtidae; genus Azorinus; species Azorinus chamasolen. Next base: position 24,344,781 of record OY755250.1, read on the forward strand.
AGAAAGGTGTAGAGACCGACCCTCAGAAGATTGTAGCTTTGAAGCAATGGCCAGTGCCATCTACTCTAAAAGAGCATCGCAGCTTCCTAGGTTTTGCAAGCTATTACAGACGGTTTGTACCAAACTTTGCACAGATTGCAAAACCTTTGAATGACCTACTTATAGGTCACCCCATCAACAAGTCGGGGAAGTCTCGCAAAAGTGCAACTAATTGGGTATGGACAGACGTGCAGCAGAGAGCTTTTGATAAGCTTATTGAGCTTTTCACTTCACATCCAGTACTTGCTTATGCAGATTATGAAAAGCCATTCATTTTGAATGTTGATGCAAGCAGTACTGGGCTAGGTGCTGTCCTTTATCAAGAGAGTGATGGGGCTGAGCATGTGGTTGCATATGCCAGTCGGGGTTTGCGTCGTAGTGAGCGGAATTACCCTGCTCACAAGCTAGAGTTTTTAGCTCTAAAGTTGGCAGTGGTTGATAAGTTCCATGACTATCTGCACGGTGGTAAACCATTAAGAGTTCGTACTGACAACAACCCCCTGACATATGCATTCACGACAGCAAATCTGGATGCTTTGTCACATCGTTGGCTCGCAGCTCTAGCCACGTACAACTTTTCGATCCACTACAGGTCTGGTGTGCAGAATCGCGACGCAGATTTTCTGTCTAGGACAAGGCTCGGTTCTGAGGAAGTAATACTTTTCCCGGACTCTTTGAAGGCTCTGTTTCAGCCTCATTCTGTGGCTTCAGATGTATTGCCTGCTTTCGAGTGTGTTGCACTTACACAACAGTCCGAGGTTGACACGGTCAACCCAGACACCTGTCTCAGTCAGATTGATTGGAAGGCGGTACAGGCGAATAATGTTACAATTGCTAGGGTCATTGACCTTGTGAGAACTGGTTACAGACTCACAAGTCGTCAGACTGCTTTACAGGCTGAGCCTGTGAGAAAGCTTCTTAGGGAGTGGGAACATTTGCTTCTGAAGGATGGAGTTTTGTACATACATGGAATTGTTTGTGGCCAACCAGTTGATCAACTGGTATTGCCTGGCATGTATCAGAATGTTGTCTTTATGGGACTTCATGATGACTCTGGACATCAAGGTCGTGAGCGCACCACATCCCTCATGAAGTCACGGTTTTATTGGCCGGGTATGGATGGCTATATTGAGAAGAGAGTAAGAGGCTGCCCCAGATGCATCAGAAGAAAGCGTTCTGAAACCCGTGCAACAGGACTGGTTCCAATTGAGTCCACCTATCCTCTCAAGATAGTGTGCATGGACTTTCTTACTCTTGAGATGTCACCATCTGGTTACGAGAATGTATTGGTAATAACAGACCATTTCACCCGCTACGCCCAAGCCTATCCTACCCGTAACCAGACAGCGCATACAACAGCAAAGTGTCTTTTTGACAACTTCATTGTACACTATGGCTTTCCAAGTCGTCTGCATAGTAACAGGGGACATAACTTTGAAAGCTCTGTCATCAAAGAACTTTGTCAAATAGCCAGCATTGACAAATCCAGAACAACTCCATGTCATCCCCAGGGTAATGGCCAAACTGAACGGTTTAACCAGACATTGCTGAATATGTTGGGTACCCTGGAGGAAGAACAGAAAGTCAACTGGAGGAGTCATGTTGCGACTCTTGTACATGCGTACAATTCAACTAGACATGATAGTACAGGTTTCACCCCACATTTCTTGATGTTTGGGAGACATCCACGACTTGCGCTCGATTCTTTCTTGGGGATTGCACCTGATCAGTCTCTTAGGTCTAGGGATAAGCAGAGTTATGTTAACTTCCTAAAGAGAAGGCTTGACTTACAAAGTAGCCAACAGAGAGGCCAAGAAACAGGGCAAGAGGCACAAGCGGTATTATGACAAGAAAGTGCGCAATGTCAAGCTGGACACTGGTGACCGCGTGCTTATCAGGAAGGTTGGCCTAAAAGGAAAGAACAAGTTGGCTGACAGATGGGACAGAGACATATACGTGGTGGTGGAACAGCCAAGATTAGATGTACCAGTTTACAGGGTTAAGAAGGAGAAAGGCAAAGGAGCCATCAAAACCCTTCATAGGAATCTGCTTCTACCTTTCATGGGCTTACCCCTTAAGATCCCAGAAAGGACTGACAGAAATTCAACGGGCGAAGAAGGTGAGTCTAACACACCTAACGGCTTAGACTCGAGCATTTTACCTGCAGCCCCTAGAACTTTCATGGATCCTATGTCGGTGCCTTTGCTAGTGCCACAGCCCCAACAGTCCACCTGTAATACAGATTCTTCTCCGGGTGCTTCTGTTGCTCCTGCAAGTCAGGATTCTAGTGCATTAGGTCAAGTTGGTACACCCCTGGTATCATCCCCTAGTCCTGGCAAGTACATCATTCCAGCTAGACGTTTAGACCCCTTAGCAAAGCCATTTGAACCTGCTAAAAGACCTTCAAGGAAAAGACAACTCCCTTTGAAACTAAGAGGTGATGAATGGCACATAGGTTAAACAGAGAATTTAGCTTATAGATAGAGCATATTGTAAGATATGTGATACAGTTAACTTTACATAGCGGTAGAAGAGTTGTTTGCAGTAGAACAGTGTTGGTAGAGTTGTTTCTATAAAAATCAGAGGTAAATAGGTTCTGCAAGTAAGGCTATATTTGAAGTTCAGGAAATAACTATTTTATGTGTATATACAGTATTATTCAGTTGTAGTGTATTGCAATATGTGGATGTATTATTGCAATTGTATATTCTATTCAGTTTCATAGTAGTAATTAGCTATGATATTAATGTGATGTTGATAACTCTGACCTTGGCTAGGAATGTTGATATTGTTTGGTAAAGCAGTATTTGTATAGTTATTTAGTTTGTTCATATGCTATCTTAGTTAGTACTGCTTTTGTATAGTACTTGTTTTTGTGAACGGTACAGGTAATACACTTTGTTGTGCTTGAAATGTCGGGACGACATTTCCTAAAGAGGGGGAGAATGTCACAGGGTCAGGTCAGTTGCTATCATCATCTTCTTATCATTCATCATTAGACAGCTCATCTCATTCCATCACTAGAAAGCTCATCTCATTTCATCTCATTTCATGCTTCACTTCTCATTCATTTACATCGTTACCGTTGGGTTACTATCCGGTTTTTAACAATACGTCATACTATTTTTGGATAACGCATGCGCACTTTGCCTTGTCGAATCTGTTGATGCTCACGCCGACGTTTCGCTGTTAATAAATAACGTTCACAAGTGCTGCGCCTTGTGTTTTCAGGTAATTTGAGTATTATGTATTTGGGTCCAAAACCTTTATCTACAATGTTTCATTCATATGTCTACATGTTTCATTCCATTTAGTATGTAAACCTCGTCTTTTCATGAACATGTGCACTTTGCCTTGTCGATTCTGTTGATGCTCACGCCGACGTTTCGCTGTTAATAAATAACGTTCACAAGTGCTGCGCCTTGTGTTTTCAGGCAGTCCTAATACAGTCCTTCAACCCATTTGTAGAACCCCCGGGAATTGTATGTTGCATTGTCCGGTGACATCTATATATGTGCTTTTGTTCCTTTTGAAATTTGAATTTATTGATCTCCGAATTATTTTACCGAATGATTAAGCAAAATTGTTTTGCAGACGACAATTAGAAATTTGGTGCCGAACGGGTTAAACAAACAGATCAAACTCTGATCAGAAGGTTCATGGCTACAGGGGCAATCTGGTTTGGGTCTAGTCTGTTTCTAAAGGTGTCAAAAAGCATATCCGTAGGGTAAAGTGTTGAACATGCGAAAATGCATTTTTAAACAATAACTTTACCATTGAATTGGCCGGATTATCTTAAAATGTTAACTTTGCTATTTGACTGGCCGGGTTATCTTAAAATGTTAACTTTGCCATTGAATTGGCCGGGTTATCTTAAAATGTTAACTTTGCCATTGAATTTGCCGGGTAATCTTAAAACGGGTTATGTAAACGATGTCTATTACGTCTAATGTATTATTACGTCTAATGTATTATTAAACTTTGCCGTTGAATTGGCCGGGTTATCTTAAAATGTTAACTTTGCCATTGAATTGGCCGGGTCATGTAAACACGTTTCTTATTTACCTTGTACACACGATGTCTATTACATCTAACTTATTATTAAACTTTGCCATTGAATTGGCCGGGTCATGTAAACACGTTTCTTATTTACCTTGTACACACGATGTCTATTACATCTAACTTATTATTAAACTTTGCCATTGAATTGGCCGGGTCATGTAAACACGTTTCTTATTTACCTTGTACATACGATGTCTGTTACGTCTAACTTATTATTAACCCTTTCCTTCATATACACGCCTATTCACGTAATTGCAAACAGAGTAGGTTTAGTTCATATGGTTCCTATAGGAGCCGTCTGATCAGGGTTTGTTCATTTTGCTTATGAACGATTATGCAATTCCCACAACGGTGAAAATAAACCCTTTTCCTTGCCCCATCATACTGATTCTGTGCATGAATACTCACAAGGTGAAGAATGTTTGAATAAAATTGAAACAGGGAAAGGCTTAAGCTAAATATACAGTAAAATCCCTCTATAACGGCCACTAAAGTACATCAAGTATTTTGTGTTAAAGGCAGGTGGCTGCTTAAGGAAGGTGAAAGTAAAACAGAACGCTCCTATAGCCACCTGCTCTAAATACCAACTAATTAACACAATCTAGTGGCCGTTATAGAGAAGTTTTACTGTAGATTAAGCGAAATATAGATTACAAACCACCTGTATGTATTAATATTCTCAGTCCTCGATGTTTATATTTTAGACCGTGCCAGGAGGGCGCGATTTCACGTACCGATCAGGTTGTATCGAACACAACTGCGAGTGTTTCTGTAACGGAAGCCACGTATGTCCGACTGACCAAGAGGTGAACATCTGCGACAATACGCAACCGTCAGGGGGCGGGTCTACTGGAGCACGTGTGGAGGAAACGCAGGGTAAACCATGAACGCATTAAGCCCGATTTACCCATTTGCTCCCACGATCCCATAGATTGGACATAGGCAAACAGTGTAGACTCTGATCAGAGTCTACACTGTTTGCGTATAAATCAAAACGAAATTGAAAATTTAGGCCAGGCACCCCTTACATAAAGAATGGACTAATCCAATATATAATCATGGACGAATACACGGGGTGCAATTGGGTTAATATTCAAAAGGGAATGGACATTAGTGTTCTCTTTCCCACCCTTAATTTTGTTTGTCTTGTGTCTTTGTGCTTGTGTTTTGTTCATGTTTGTCTCTGGTGCTCGTGTATGTGTTGGTGTTTTATGTGTTCTTCTCGTGTATTTGCGTATGTTTGGTTGTGTGTGTGTGTGGCATGCTGTCTATTGATGTGTTGGTGGTGATTGCGTCTTGTATGTGACTTTCTACTGTATGTGTGTGTATGAGTATAAATTGCTATGCTTTCTGTAGGTGTTTTGGTGATGGTGGCGTTTTGTGTGTGGCTTTTCTTGCTTGACTTTCAGAATTTATAATCTTCACAACAGCAGGTGTTAAGTGCTTGTGTGGCGGCCGTAAAACGTCGCCCCGTACTTCATTCTCAGTGTTGTTATACCTTCTGATCCTTCGAGATCATGAATTTCAGTACTTCTTGTTCTGAAAATTGAATACCGCTTAAGCCGGTGCTAGGGGGCGTGAGCAGTGTTGCACTTTCAATTACTGTTCATGAACAGACTCAATAAAACCGAGTCTGCAATTTTCTCTTTTTGTGTTGTAATTTTTGCTCTCGGGGATCACCCCCTTTCAGACTTTACTACTTTTTCATTAAACCCATTACCTCACACGGACTCCTTTTTACGCCTCTGTAAAACAATTTTGAAACATAGAGCCTTTGCTCCATTGGAAAAATACTCCATTTGTCTCCATTGGTTTCAAAACTATACAATTCTAAAAGTCTCTTTGTGATACTTTTCTGTAGATGTATTCAAAGAGGTATGGTCTAAAATAGTCTATGAGGAAATGAGTCTAAAAATAGTCTATGAGGAAATGAGTCTAGAAATATTCTATGAGGACATGTGTCTAAAAATAGGTTGTAAGGGAATGAGTCTAAAACAGCATATGAGGGAATGGGACAATTTGATTGCTTGGTAGTTTAATGCCTAACTTTGCTAGAGAAGTTCGATTGACAAAAAGTGCATACTTTAACCCTCCGCTTGCTATTCACGTCAATATACCTACCTGTAAATAGTGAAGACCCAGATGAGACAGCTCCTGCAGGAGCTGTCTCATCAAGGTCTGCACTATTTACAAATTGATTGTGCAACCATTGCATTCCACACCAGTGCTTGCACAGCGAACTATTTGTACACAGTGACGATAAATGTATTTATACAACATGGCATGGGTAAAGAAGGAAAAATGTATTTTTAAATTCAGCTAGAGAAGGGTTAACCCGAGGACACCTCTAGGGGCCCTGAATCTGGTATACACTCTTTGCTGATGCCGATACACCTGGTTCCATGCTTATAAAGCTTTTAGTTGATTCTGATATCGTTCTCAAGCTTTTGATTGGTCAGATTTGAGCCTTTGGCTCAAATCTGACCAATCAAAAGCTTGAGAATTCAAATCTGACCAATCAAAAGCTTGAGAACAATCTCAGACTCAACTAAAAAGTTTTATAAGCATGAACCCTGTTTATCGCACTCAAATATTAACTCATCTAATTTGCATTGCCTAGATGCATTTACCTTATTAATAATATATATTATCGATCAATTTTATCATACTTTGAGGGGCATTTCTAAAAAATAAATATCTATAACTGTATGCAATTTGAATATTGATTTGTGGAGCACATCGTGCAGATCTAGATTAGAGGGCTCCTTCAGGAATACTCCAACCTGGGTCTAAGTTGTTGTCTTTGTGCCATGTATTAGATCGAGGGAGAAATGGGCTAAATACTCCGAACACGTTAACCTTTTCCTTTAACCCTTCGCTTGCTATTCACGTCAATATACGTGCCTGTAAATAGTGAATACCCAGATGAGACAGCTCCTGCAGGAGCTGTCTCATCAGGGTCTGCACTATTTACAAATTGATTGTGCAACCAGTGCACTCCACAGCAGTTATTGCACAGGGAAATACTTGTATACAGTGAAGATATATGTAAATATACAACAGGGCATGGGTAAAGAAGGAGAAATGTATTTTAAAATTCAGCAAGAGAAGGGTTCTGATCCTTCGAGATCATTGATCTTGTTATGAAAATTGAATACCGCTTAAGCCGGTGCTAGGGGTGTGAGCAGTGTTGCACTTTCAATTACTTCTCATGAACAGACTCAATAAAACCGAGTCTGCAATTTTCTCTTTTTGTGTTGCAATTTTTGCTTTCGGGGGATCACATCCCTTCAGAATTTTTAATATAAACGTGCTTTCACGCATTTGCAAACAGAGTAGATTCAGATAAGACGGCTCCTATAGGAGGCGTCTGATTGAGTCTGATCTGTTTGCTAGTGGATTTTGAAAGTTTCTAAAATGGCTACAATGTTCCATCTTTCATATTTGGTTATAACTATTTTGTCCATGAATTTTCAGTAGGTATTGAAATTTTGGAATAAATATATAACAGGGAAGTGTAACCAGTGATTGTGTCTAATATGGATCCAATCGGTTTATGGACAAAGCGTCAGGGATGAATGTGAGATTGCAAATTTGCAAACGGCGGGCACTCTTTACTGACCCTTAACCCTTTCGCTGCCAATGCCCGATATGTGATTACCTATGCAAACAGTTTGGATCCGGATGAGACGCCGAGTAACTCGGCGTCTCATCAGGATCCAAACTGTTTGTTACTGTTACTATGTTTTTGAAACAAAAATGAAGAAAATCAAAAGAATGAAAATATGTAGCAGACGACAAAGTTAGCAGACGACAGAGTTTGGCAGCGAAAGGGTTAACCGCTGTGAAATGTAATGTCTCTCAAATGTGGATCTGGCGTAGTTTTGAGTACTTCCATTGTCAGCAAGCGCTTTAGAAACTATTGGCTGAGTGTCAGACACCTTGCAGTCTGCTGAGGTGCCGAGTAACTCGGCATCTGGCTGCTTGAAATACGAAAATCGGAATAAGGGTTAACCGTTACATAACGTCAACAGTCTGCAACAGTTGACAGCCTTAGTGCATATAAGGACAAAGTACTTGCTATGGCAAGTGATGTATAGGGACTGTTACAACTGCCTTAAGATAATAAGGAAACCGTGTTCCGGAATTCTTTTTAAAAGACAACGAAAACAAAGACTTTGAGTTATGTTACGTATATACGTATAGCCTGAAATAACCACAGATAAACACAAGGCTGGCCAGTAACACCACCTTTCTCTAATATAGTCTTCTATCTTTGCTAAATCACCACCAACCCCTTCTAATACACATCACTTATGACAGTTTAAAATCGCTGATACTATGCAATAAAAAACTCAGGTTGCACCGTCAACTAACATAGCCTCACAAGCGTATAGTCTAATTACACAGGTAGTTTGCTGAATAGTCACAGAGACTTTTAGTTTTACCACACAGGTAACACATTGTACTAGGATAGCCACACAGACGTCTGATCTAACCACACAGGTAACAAGTTCAATTATGATAGCCACACAGGCGTATAGTTTATCCACACAGGTTACATGACTATATACCAATGCAGGTCAGTCACCCCTATGATGCGTAACAGTCTATTTCATTATATATCCATCATAACAAAAGGTAAAATCAATTCCGACTGGTCAGACATATTTACATCCACGTTGTTGGAACATAGAAATAGTCAATATATCTCAAACTCTATTCTCTCTTAACCTACGGGTTCGATGTGGCATAACGGTCTTCAGGGTTTCTTTGTTATACTTCATATGGCCAACTAACTAACTACTCAATGCATTTAATAAACCATAACAAATCCACTCGAATAAATTCTCTACAGTTCTAAACTATTGGGACAGGGTTGTGGTCTACTTACAGTATATGTCCACTCCACGCAGATCTACAATATGTGCTCGGCTCGACTATCTGTTCCTGACTGAGGGACTGACCAAGACTCATCTAAAACTAATATACACCTGTATACAGCTGTGCTAAAACAGCAACCACGACTACATATATCACTGGTCAAGCTAGGTACATGCCCAGTGCATACTTATAACTACTGAAGGTACTGATCATATTTGTGACAGGGACCTATCCGGGTCGAATGCAACCCTCAGTCTCGAGCCTGTCTATATTTGTTTATACAGTGCTCCCTCTCTACAACGACACCCTTTGGGATACGAAGATTGTATGTGTTGTTCAGATTGGAGTTGTTATAGGGAGGGAAAATCAAACATAATTAGCTTGTTTGCAGATCCCCAGATAAGGTGTATTTCGAGAACTAAAACCGCTATGCCTCAATCAAACCCTATGCTGCGACCACTCTTTAGAATCGTCACAAAGTGACGATTCTAAAGAGTGGTCACACCATAGGGTTTGATGGAGGCATAAAGAAAATACGATGGAAAAAGGTTGTGTCTGGAGCCTTGTTGTTTCGGAAACGGTGACATGCGTTGTTGTAAGCAGGGAATCGTTATTGAAAGGGCCGTTGTAGGGAGGGAGCACTGTAAATGTACCCTGTTGTCAATCACAGAAAACCAAACTTAGACAGTTCCTGTCGGAGCTGTCAAATCAGCCTCTGCCCTTCTTCCTTACATGTTTTAAAGACCTCTATTTCTTGTCATTGTGATACTTTATCATGTTTAAAACTTTAAACATTTCAGAATTTATAATCTTCACAACAGCAGGTGTTAAGTGCTTGTGTGGCGGCCGTAAAACGTCGCCCCGTACTTCATTCTCAGTGTTGTTATACCGTCTGATCCTTCGAGATCATGAGTTTCAGTATTTCTTGTTCTGAAAATTGAATACCGCTTAAGCCGGTGCTAGGGGCGTGAGCAGTGTTGCACTTTCAATTACTGTTCATCAATGAAACCGAGTCTGCAATGTTCTCTTTTTGTGTTGCAATTTTTGCTCTCGGGGGATCACCTTCCTTCAGAATTTTTAATAAAAGAATTCAGTTGTGATCTTTATTTGGCGGAGTTTGCAATAAATATTGATAAGGTTAAATGATAAGAACGACAGTACATTCGATGTTACGCGTAGGTTTGGTATATACAGACACGGTGTCTGATAAATGAGACATGATGTCAAGATAAGATGCGTGAAGTTGAGCATTTTCAAGATTAAATCCTTTATTTCTCCACCAAACCCTATACTGTGACCACTCTTTAGAATCGATTTAGAATATGATTATGAAGAGCGGTCACAGTATAGGGTTTGCTTTGGTGGAGAAATGACGATTTTAGCATTTGTGTACGCACCTTTATCTGTAACCCGGATGAGACTCTTACATTTGGGTACGCACCTTTATCTATTTAGTCCGATTGGACTCCTACATTTGATATATGCTATTCAAATAGTTGATTTAGTAGTCAAGTCTCTATTTCTTTGTAACTTTCCTTTTCTATTTAAGGACTTTCAAGGCCGTGGTCGCAAATTAACATTTTATTAAATGTATATTCATGTACGAACACATGACATAATGAATATTAATTAGACACTTGAAAGTTTTGCAAATACAGTAACAGTAGAATTATATCTACATCATTTCACAAGCAAACAGAACAACCCTGGTCAGACGGCTCCTAAAGAAGTAGTCTGTTTACACAGGCATAGAAATGCGTATTATGGAATAAATAGTTAAGGGCAAATCTAATTCTTCTTATATCACTAAAGGTGTGCTCTTGTTCTTTCAAAAATTCAGTGACTAAATATAATACAAGTGAGCTTTAAAATTTCAAGGGCGCAAAAATCTTGCGGGAAACCAGCACATGGTCTATATAATTAACATCGAGTTCGCCGCGTCTGAATTTGTGACCTAGAAAACATTGAGCAAATCAATATTTCTTTATTGTAAAATCTTAAATTCTATAATAAATTTTATTTTGCTTATAATTTTAGCATGCTCATGTGTTTTGTGAATGTAATTAATTAATTTTGCAAAGTTTCAAGATTAACTCCATTTTTTTTAAATCGCGAAGTGACTGCCATTTGCAAGCCTTTGACCCAACCTGTTTGACACCAAAGTCAGTATACAGACACACTTCGGTAATCCAGTGTTTGCAGGCAGCTGCTTAATGCAGCATGGACTTTTTTCAGAAAGCTCCATTGCTCTCTATACGACGTTCACCCTGCATTAAGCTGCCACATGCCTTAAAAAGCGATAGTGATACTTATTTGAGTGTCCCACTTTTCAACGTTTTACTGTAGTTTCTTAACCCTTTTGGCGCCAAATTTAAAAATGTCGTCTGCAATCCAAATTTTGTTAAATCATTCAGTACAATAAGGAAATGAGATAAATAAATGCAAATTTCAAACAAATAAAGCACGTATATTGAAATAGAGAATGAGACAAAATGTGAAGTCCCTGATCAGACGCCGCCTTGAAAAAGCGGCGTCTGATCCAGGGCTGCATTATTTGTCGTGGTGCATGTATGCGACTTCGGCAGTGAAAGGGTTAATTAAAAAGATCGAACGAATCTTAGACTAAACTGCAGCAGATTAGGTGCAATGTACATACCGTTTTATGTTATTATTAGAACATATTAAGTGAAATCTAAGTGGTCAAGAAAGGACGACCTCCAAGGTGTAATACTTTCTTAACTCATTCTCTCCAAGGCTATTTTAGACCCAACCTCTTTGAACTAATCTACCGACAAAGGAGCATTAACTATAGAAAAGGAGAATTTTAGAAGTGTGTAGTTTTAAAACCAATGTGATTATCTTTATCACATTGGTTTCAAGCTGTGACTTTTACAGAGGCGCCAAAATGCGTCACTAGGAGGGAATGAGTTAAAAGGTGTTTCTTGCATTTTGTACACACGTGGTTGGTCAATGCAGAATAAAGGCAATGCAGACAGCTCATAGGGGAGCTTCCGTCTTTATTTTGAAATAAAAGCTACCACCTGTATTTTGAAATAAAGCCCTATATTTCTGTATTTGATTGTTATTAATATCGGGTTTAGCTGTTTAATTCATCACCACCACCCCCCGCCACCACCCCTCACGCACACACACACAAACATAAGTAGTGTTGTTTATTGGAGGGGCTTGTTTAGTAGGGAAACTACGGTAACTTCTTGTTCTTATTTTTTTTTCAGGCTGCAAACTTGGGAATCGTACATACACCACCCAGTTGTTCTCTTACGAGGAGAAATGTATTAGATTCATGTGTAGATGCTTCAAGAACGGATCTTACTTCTGTGATCCCAACAAAAGCAAGAAAGTCTGCTGACGAATGTATGCTGACTAACTATTATAATGATTTACTGGACAATGCCATTGTGAATGGTCCATCTTCTTTTGTATATTGCTCTCACCATCCACAGAACACCGCTACTGCGACCACTTAATGACTAGACATTGGTAAATTAAGTTACCACCTAACTTTAATTCCAACATAAAGTCACTTTCAGTAGTCGCTTAAGAGAGGTTTTACTGTACTTGTATATAAGACGAGTTAAGTCAACGTTTAAGAGACTGTAGACTATGGAACGCCATTCTGCCATGCTAATTGCTTAATACAAAATGCGAAATGCTTGCCAATTGTATAAATTGCTAGGGAATGTTCCAAATGATGGATGTAAATGACAAATGCGAAATGCTAAATGCTTATTGCTAAATGCATGTTTGCATTACTAGCATTGAACAGCGCTATTTTTAAAGCAACTGTACATTTGCTAAATGCGTGTTTATTAACATTGAAGCTTATAACTTATTGCACTATTAAATTAAAAATGGCGTTGTTCAATGCTAGTTGTGCAAACATGCATTTAGCAATAAGCATGTCGCATTTCGCATTTGTCATTTACATCCATCATTTGGAACGTTCCGGTTCTTTCCATAGCAATTTACACACTTGGCAAAAAGCATTTCGCATTGTGCATTTAGCATTTCGCATTCAGTATTTAGCAAATAGCATGGCAAAATGGCGCTCCATAGTAGACCGAATGTCAAACCAGTGTGACTGCTGTAGAGTCTGAGTTTCGTTCTCAGGCTTTTGATTGGTCAGATTTGAGTTCTCAAGCTTTTGATTGGTCAGAATTTAGCCAAAGGCTCAAATCTGACCAATCAAAAGCTTGAGAACGATCTCAGACTCAACTAAAAGCTTGATAAGCATGGACCCAGATTGCGTTTAGCATGAGAAGAATTAAGTGAACTTGAATAATTCATGCTTTGTGTGTTTAGATTGCATGTCGTTTAAGAACGTTCTTCATGTAGGCGTATTATGTCTCTATTCCAATAAAATACATTACCTATATTTTTTCATTCATCAGAGTTCTATGCATCCGAAAACGTGTTTTCAAAGCTGATGCAATGTTCTAGGATTCAGTTCTTAGTTCACTCGATTGTTTAGGAATTACGTCATATGATTATAGGCGTAGTGTGAATGTCATTATAGACGTATTGTATATGACATAAAATACGTAGTGTATATGACATTACAGACATAGTGTATATGGCATAATAGGCGTAGTGTATGACATTACAGATATATTATATATGACATTACAGCATAACAGACGTAGTGTATATGACACTACTAATGTAGTATATATGTCATTACATACATGGTGTATAACATTACAGACATAGTGTATGACATTACAGACGTAGTGTACATGGCATAACATAACACTACACTTGTAGTGTGCATGATGTTATAGACATGGTGTATAGCATTAGAGACATAGTGTATGACATTACTGACATAGTATATATGACACTACAGGTGTAGTGTATGCCAAAACAGACGTAGTGTATGTGACATTACAGACATGGTGTATGACATTGCAGACGTAGTGTAGATGGTATATTGTATATGACATTTCAGGTTTAGTGACATAACATTACATATATAGTGTATACATGACATTAAAATGAACCATACATGGCAATAATTGTGTAGTGCGAATGCCATTACAGGTAGATTGTATATAACACTGCACGTGTAGTGTAGATTGCATCATATGTGTAGTGTAAATTCAATCACAAAAGTAGTCTTTATGATGTTACATATGCATTGCGTATATTACATGCGTGGCCTACATGACATTACATCTGTATTACATATTATATTGCTTATGTATTACAGATTATTTTACATGTGTAATTTATATGGCATAACATAATTTATGTAGTGCATATGACATTACACGTAAATTTCAGACGGCATAACATGGGTAATTGATATGTTGTTACCTGTATATTATGTATGAATTACAAGTGTTGTGTGGATGACATTACAGCTGTAGTGTTTATGACATTACATAATAGTGTAGATGACATTGCGTGTATATTTTGTATGACACTAAATGTGTAGTGTGTATGACAATAATTGTGTAGGTGATATGTTTAAGTATAAGCGGCGTTGCCGTTGGAGCTTACCATTGCATTCTATCAATTGCTTTGCCATCTCCTGAGCTAGATTCAAACACCACCACTGATTAATGTGTGTTAATTATTATAGTACATATATATACACTTGCATGTTTTTCTTTCACATACGTATTCATCTCTTAAGCTTACATGGAGAAAAAGTGTGTGTCAGTGTGTCGAAATAAACATTTTTTCTCTCTTACCTTTGACGTTTTACAGCAATGTACCCATCAGCAGGAAACACAAACTACAGCCACCCCTGTGTAACATTTAACAATTTCCTCCATGAATATTCATGTAAAATTAATTCTTGTATTCAAATTGATCAGCCGAATTTGTACACAAGAATAATTAGCTTTGCGTAATCTGTAAGGGTTTATCCGTATCATTTCACAAACAAACAGAGCTGACACTAATTAGACGGATCCTAAAGGAGCAATCTGACCTGGAACTATTGTGTTTACCAATGTGTTAAAAGTGTGTCTATGGAGTGAATGATTAAATCTTTGCCAGTTAGGGGCCACATTTACCATGCGAACAGTCTTGATTTAGAGTGATGCAGATTCACTCATTCACTAATCAAGATCTCAACTACTTTCAAATCCGATCACGGATTCGCCCAGTTGTACGTAACCCATTCGCTCCTAGACTAGTTTTAGACCCAACCTTTTTGAATAAATTTAATAGAAAGGAGCATTTACTAGAAAAAAGGTTTTGCTTAGAAGTATATGATGTTGAAACCAATGTGATAAAAAGAGCATTTGCTTTATTCTGTTTATTTATGGACCCTTTTCTCCATTAATATGTCTCCCTATAGGAGCCGTCTGCCCAGGGTCTGCTCTGTTTGCTTATGGTATGATATAATATAGATATGATTCTACAGTTTCTGTCAGTGCCAACATGTATTGTGTCTTTGTGGTATTATTACAAATTTATCTAATAAATATTCATGACATCATTATTTCAGACATGAATATTCATGGAAGAAAGGGTTAGCTAGCCAATATAGATATAATTTCCGACAAGGCCAAATTGTGGTTCATATACTATGATAAAGTATAGATTCATGATGGCATTATTTCTTCTATAGATACTCATGAGGTAAAGGGTTAATCCCTGATAACGCGTACAGTGAATAACTATCACTGTCACCCTCGTGTTCTATGTGCAAATAAGCAGAGTTTCCCAGTCCGCATTGTTTACTTGAATTATGTTATATATTTAAACCTATCTCTCTGTATTTACTTTCTCCACCAAGACATTAACTCTTTGAATATTGAATATTTAACATGGACTGGTTCAGCGGCATCTAGCTGTTTGATCCTTCAGTAAGAAGGGGTATACTTTGTGAACTGGTTCATCGCCATCTAGCAATAAATCCTTCAATATGAAGGGGTATACTTTGTGGACTGGTTCATAGATATCTGGCAATAGATGCTTCAGTATGAATGGGTATTGTTTGTGGACTGGATCATCGGCATCAAGCAATAGAGTCTATTCAGTTTGAAGGGATATACTTACTTTGTGGACTGGTTCATCGTCATTTAGCAACATAGTGTATTCAGTATGAAGGGGTATACTTTGTGGACTCGTTCATCGTCATTTAGCAATATAGTGTATTCAGTATAAGGGGGTATACTTTGTGGACTGGTTCATCGACATCTAGCAATATAGTCTATTCAGTATGGAGGGGTATACTTTGTGGACTGGTTCATCGACATTTAGCAATATAGTCTATTCAGTATGGAGGGGTAAACCTTGTGGACTCGTTCATCGTCATTTAGCAATATAGTCTATTCAGTATGGAGGGGTATACTTTGTGGACTGGTTCATCGACATCTAGTAGTATAGTCTATTCAGTTTGAAGGGATATACTTACTTTGTGGACTGGTTCAACGACATCTAGTAATAGAGACTATTCCGTTTGAATGGATGTACTTACTTTGTGGACTGGTTCATCGTCATCTAGTAATAGAGTCTATTCAGTTTGAATATGTATTACGAACCAATCATCATTTGTGAGCGATGTTCTGCAATATTCATTTTGCCAATATAACTTTTGGAAAATAATTCGGAAAACGAATAGTGCAGACCCTGATCTGATCTGAGGATTTCTTCAGAAACCCTGTCTGGAACTACGGTGTTTGTCTATACCCCTTTTGTGAAAGCCTAGTCAAAATATGTAACCCTTTTCCCGTTTTCGGCGATCTGATAGGCATATTACATGTACATGTAGATAACATATAGCCACTGAATTATCATCGAGCGTTCAACGCAATAAGGGATTTACTACATTTTGAACATTTTACGGCAGAGCCAAAAAAACTAAAATGTTTTATTCTGTTTTAAAAAACATACAATTGCTCCTTTGTGAAAGCTTTAAAATTAGACATATTATAGGAAATATGTAACACTATAGATTAAATTAAACCCTTCTCTTGCTAAATTTTGAAATACATTTCTCCTTCTTTACCCATGTTTTGTTTTGTAATAACATATATATTCACTGTGTACAAGTATTTCGCTGTACAATCGCTGCTGTGGAGTGCATTGGTTGCACAATCAATTTGTAAATAGTGCAGACCCTGATGAGACAGCTCCTGCAGGAGCTGTCCCTTTGGGTCCTCGCTATTTACAGGTAGGTATATTGACGTGAATAGCAAGCGGAGGATTAAGAAAGAAACAGTATACAGTGCTGCCTCCTTACAACGACATCCTTTGGGATACGAAGATTGTATGTGTTGTTCAGATGGAGTTGTTATGGGGAGGGAAAATCAAACATAACTAGAGGTTTGTTTTTGTCACAAAAACAGATGTCTCCCCCTCCCAACCTCTTTCCAATTCACAAGTGTAACGTCTGTAACTCCAAACCTTATCAGGGTCTATTTTTTAAGTCATCAGGGGCAATAACTCCAATATTGTCAGGGGGAGACAATTCCAAAGCCCCTGGTACACAAAAGCACATGCTAGTCAACATTCTTGTGAAGTTTGGTGACTCTAGTACTAGTGAGTTCAGAGATACATGTGACACAAAGTAAAGTTTTTCTTATTTTAAGTCATAAGGGGCAGTTACTCCGAAGTTATCAGGAGGAGACAATTAAAAAACCAAGATGCACAAAAACTTATGCTGGTGAACATTCCTGTGAAGTTTGGTGACTCTAGTACTACTGGTTTCAGAGATACATGCAGCACAAAATTTCTCTCATTTTAAGTTATGATATCAGGGGCAGTAACTCAAGAATTATCAGGGAGAGACAATTAAAAAACCCAGGTGCACAACAACTCATGCTGGTCAAGATTCCTGTGAAGTTTGATGACTCTAGCTCTAGTAGTTTTAAAGATATGCATGACACAAAGTTTCTCTAATTTTAAGTTATCATATCAGGGGCAATAACTCCAAAGTCATCAAGGGGAGACCATTCAAAAATCCCAGGTGCACAACAACTCATGCTGGTGAACATTCCTGTGAAGTTTGGTGACTCTAGCCCCAGTGGTTTCAGAGATATGCACGACACTAAGTAAAGTTTGTCTAATTTTAAGTCATCAGGGGCAATAACTCCAAAGTTATCAAGGGGAGACCATTCAAAAATCCCAGGTGCATAACAACTCATGCTAGTGAACAATCCTGTGAAGTTTGGTGACTCTAGCGCTACTGGTTTCAGAGATACGCGCGACACAAAGTTTGTATAAACTAAGTATTCATATCAGGGGCAATAACTCAAGAATTATCAGGGAGAGACAATTAAAAAACCTTAGGTACACAACAACTCATGCTGGTGAACATTCCTGTGAGGTTTGGTGACTCTAGTACTAGCGGTTTCAGAGATACGCGCGACACAAAGTTTTTCTAATTTTAAGTCATCAGGGGCAATAACTCCGAAGTTATCAGGGGAGACAATTCAAAAACCCAAAGCGCACAACAACTCATGCTGGTCAACATTCCTGTGAAGTTTGGTGACTCTAGCCCAAATGGTTTCAGAGATACGTGCGACACAATTTGGTGACGGACAGACAGACAAACAGACGGACGGACAGACAGACAACTCTGGCAAAAACAATATATCTCCCCATAAATGGGGGAGACATAATTAGCTTGTTTGCAGATTCCCAGATAGGGGTGTATTTAGAGAACTAAAACCGTTATGCCTCAATCAAACCCTATGTTGTGACCACTCTTTAGAAGTGACGATTCTAATAAGTGGTGACAAAATAGGGTTTAATGGATGTATAAAGAAAATACGATGGAAAAAGTTGTTTCTGGAGCCTTGTTGTTTCGGAAACAGTGACATGCGTTGTTGTAAGGAGGGAATCGTTATTGAAAGGGCCGTTGTGGTGAGGGGCACTGTATATTAAAACATTGGACATACGCCTTTATTGCACAATTTTTTATGTGATTCTGAAGAAATTTTATATACAAGATAGGCGTAAGTACAGTTGTGCCTCTATTGCAGGAAGATTTCAATTGGATTTCGTGAAGTTTTGCCATGCAACATGATAGTAAGTACATTAAAGAAAATATAATGAAACATTTGTGGACTTCAGTATTAACCTCCAATGAAACTTATTAAGACCAGGATTGATGATTCAAAACATTCACAACATTATATAAAACATCTGACTTGCGCCCTTATTGCAAGATATTTTCCGTATTAGTCTGGATCTTCTGGCATGCATGATGGGTGTAAATATTCTACAAGCTCTTCTACAGTAACATATCTTATATAAAATTTGAGGTTTTTATCATTGTCATTCAAAATGGTATTATGTAGAGTAAAGCACTAGATACTTTTCAATTTTGTCTGCATACTTTATTTAGACACAAATCTTTAATAATCACAATAAAAAGTACATGTAAGAGTCATGCAGGAAACACCGCATACAAAAGACACAACCGCCCAAACAGCACCACGACGACTAACAGCAAAATGTACATGTGTATAAAGGACACAAAGAGACACACAAAGACAAAACAACATACAATAGAGGGAAGATGGAAGTACCGCCCAGATAAGTGGAGTTAAGTAGATTGTCTTTTTCAAATTAGCATGTTTAGGTCACTTCCCTTTGCATGAAGCACTTTGTTCTATAAAAAAGCGTCAGTTCAATTGTACAATTTTATAAAACATATAACAATAATAAGGTTGACAAGTAATTTTTATCACAGTGTCTATTAGTAATTGTACTTATGACTTTGAAATCTCAAATGAATATGTAACAATGTACATTTATGTAATAACAATAGTAAATCCATAAAAAAGCACCTTTGAGATAACTGATTGAAATTTTGAACATACTGAAAAGGCAAATAATGATATCATTTATACAACAGGTGTTTGTCGAGTGCTTCCCTCTACCCAGCCATCTGCTTCCTCAACTGCCACTTCACAGAAATATATTGGTCAAAATAATCTTAAAAATGTCAAAACATTGTCTAAAAACCATAACAAATAAACAAATCTGATTTTTTTCTTCACAATAATGTTATATGATAACTATAATACATTGATGTGAAGAAAAAAAGTCAGATTTTTTTAGTTCACTTTTAAATGTAATGTTATGATCATAGTGTCAAACAGTTTATGTTTTGACATTTTTAAGATTGTTGTGACCAATATCTATCTGTGAGATTGCAGAGGGGAGGGGGAAAATGACCGGGTAGTGGAGTAGCACACGACAATCATATATGCTTTATACCAAAGTCCATTTGGTTACACACCGGTATTTAACTCATTCCCTCCTAGACTATTTTAGATCCAACCTCCTTTGAATTAATCTACCGAAAAGGACCATTAATAGAAAAGGAGAATTTTAGAATAGTGTAGTTTTTAAACCATTGTGATAAACAGAGTATTTGCTTCATATGGAGCAAATACTCTTTTTATCACAATGGTTTTAAAATATGACTTTTTCAGAGTCTAGCTTAGCCCATGGCAATTTTCTGATATATATCTGTCCATTGATATTTGTCAGTGACTGTACAGATTTGTGTCATGTGACAGCCATAACCTGAGACGGGCTGAACATACTTTTGGTGAGGATTGTGTCCCATATTTCTCTTACTGAATGGCTGGTATAGATATGGGATAAACCAATTATTATGTGTATACGTTCCAATAGACGACACCTTAGCGTCAACGTATTACGCTGCAATAGACTCGGTGTTTCTGACCTTGTGACTAGTTTCAAGTCGATAATCAACCAAAACATTCATTTATACACCATAATGTATAGGATTTTCACTCTTAATTGGGCCAAAGTAAATATACGTTATGTCTAAACTTGTGCTTCGGGTGCTAGGGGCGTGAGTAGAGTGGCACTTTTAATTACTACTCATGAACAGACTCAATTAAACTTACTTCATTCTCAGTGTTGTTATATTTTCTGGTCCTTCGGGATCATTAGTTTTGATGTTATTAAGTTTTGAAAATTGAATACTGCTTAAGCTGGTGCTAGGGAATGTGAGTAGTGTTGCACTTTTAATTACTACGCATGAACAGACTCAATTAAACCGAGTCTGCAATTTTCTGTGTTTGCATTTCTACTTTTGCTTTTGAGGGGAAAATCACAAGAATAATTACATCCATTAGAAGATACAAAATACATAAAACATGCATGTAACTCAGCAAATTACTTCTCGAACAGGGTATATAAGGACATTCTCCCTATTGCTTAATGGAAGAAAAAGTCACAATATTGCATGCTGTGTGGTCCGTAACAATAAATAAAGGCAAATTACTCGAAAAAAATACGAGAGGAGTTTAACCTTTTAGCATGTAGATATAGTATGTTGTGACTTTTTCAAACAGTGTAGATCCCGATCCGAGGGCTGCCGGAGAAGTTCCTTAATCAGGATCTATCCATTGAATTGAGACTGAGGTATATGACAAACTATACTTCTTCCAGATTTTCTCCCTGAGCAAATGCTAAAAATATATATTCAGAAATGTTTTTAAGAATTTTAGGACTTTGAGTTTGCATTAATGTTTTGAACTTCAGAATTGTTGGCCATGATCTATAATATTGCGGAATCAACTTTAACCTCAGGTCTCTATATAACAGACAAATCATCATGAAGTGGTATTCATTTTCAATAGTATTCATATGACAAAACTTGCATTTTCGTAATTCCTTTGGCATATTACGAAATTTTCCCTCTTCAATAGCGAGTTTGTGTGCTGAACATCGAAAACGTGTCAGGGCTGCCCTGTGTTTGCTATTGCTTACACATTGCAAATATTTTTTCAAATTCAATCGTTTCTTTGAATAATGAGTATGTACTTAATTTACTTGAATGTTTTACTTCAACATACCACTCCTGAAAATATAAATAATATACTCTTTGAATCACTGCCTTTAATTGGACCGTTGAGATATTTATATTGTCCCACAAATAAGAAAATCCAAAAACCGTTTTACTTGTTTTGCCCATTCGTTGATAAAGTTACCATCTGAATCTTTTAAAGAAAAAAAATGAAAATAAATGGGAATCCGGATTCTTCATTATTTTAAACCAGTATCTTAAAATTCGCACTTTTCGTATTACTATAAAGGGAAATCGACAAAGTTCACCATATACAGATGCATTTGTTGTTTGTTGTCTTACCCATAAAAGCTGCTTAAGAAACTTTGTATGTATGCGTTCAATGTCAGGAGCTTTATGAAATCCCCATATTTCTGCACCATAATTCAATATAGGGCTTATCATAGAGTCGATAAGCTTCATTTTCTCTGTAATATGCATTGATATATTATCAAATAATTTATTCATGGAAAACATTGCTTTAATCGATTGTTCAGCTAATTTCTTTCGTGCTTGATAGAATTTCCCATTCGACGAAAATGTTAACCCTAAATATGAAAATTTCTCTACTGTATTAAGCTTAATATCATTGTAAAAAAGCTAACTGTTTCCGGCCTATTCGCTTTTTTGCAAACCATTACTACAGTTTTATCAACATTAACACTTATGCTCCACATGTTGCAGTAAATGTGTAATCTATTCAGCAGTTTTTTTTAAACCTTTCTTTAATAGTATAAGAGAATAGAACTGTGTCATCGGCAAATAATAGCAGAAATAATTGTAATTCATTATGGGTAAATATATCGTCTGTTTCATCGTATAAATAGTCGTACATGTCGTTGATAAAGAAAATAAATAACAATGGAGAGAGTGGGTTCCCTTGCTTAACACCAGCGAAACTCTCGAATTATTCTCTGCTTTTACCGTTAACCTTAACACATGATTGCACACTTCTGTACATTGATTGAAGCATTTTAACCATTTTGCTTGAAATACCGTATTTAATCAGTTAATGCCATGTGCCGTCTCTGTACACAGTATCGAAAGGTTTTCTGAAATCGACAAAAGCACAGTATAATTTACGATTTTCTCGATTAATTATTTTACTCATAACGGAGTTTAAAATAAACATACAGTCAACAGTACTCCTATTTTTTTCTAAATCCGAAATGAACATCAGATAATAAATTATTATCTTCAGCCCATTTCCGCAGCCGGTTGTCAAGCATAAATGAAAATATTTTAGAGAAAATGCTCGTCAGAGTTATGCCCCTGTAGTTATTTACATCATTCGGATTCCCTTTCTTTGGCACCGTTACTATAATTACCTTTGTCCACTGTACGGGGTATATGCTATTTGTAAACAAATGATTAAACAGTCTGCACAGTATAGGAGATTCTTTACATGATAAAAACATTTCCTCCATTAAACCATCATCGCCACTACCTTTTCCGTTTTTCAAGGTAGAAATAGCTTTCAGAACCTCATCTGGCAGAAATGCCGCGTCGAGTTGATCAATGATATGGTCATTAAGAATATTTGTAACATCTTCATTAGAACATTCACCATCGTCCTGGAATAAAGTTTTAAAATGCTCGAAAGGCCAAAGGCTCAAGATGAGCTATTGTTACCGCCTGTTGTTCGTCGTCCGTCCTGCCCGACAGACAACGTCCGTCCGTCTGTCCGTCTGTCTGTCCGTTCACTTTTTTCAAATGACTTCTTCTCCTAAACCACTGGGAGGATTTCAACAAAATTTCACAGAAATGTACCTTAGGGTGTTTTCTATCAAGTGTGTTCAAATCATGACCCCGGGCAAAAAATGGCCCCGCCCAACTACTTTTAAATGTTGTTTTTAGCTCACCTGAGCTTGCTCAAGTGAGCTATTGTCATGGTGCTCCGTCCGGCGTCCGTCGTCGTGCGTCGTGCGTTGTGCGTCGTGCGTCGTGCGTCGTCAACATTTGGCTTGTGAACACTCTAGAGGTCACATTTGTAGCCAAATCTTCATGAAACTTGGTCAGAATGATTGTCTTGAAAAAATCTCGGATGAGTTCGAAAGTGGGTCATGTGGGGTCAAAAACTAGGTCACTAGGTCAAATTATTCAAAATCTTTGTGAACACTCTAGAGGTCACATTTTTAGTCCAATCTTCATGAAACTTAGTCAGAATGATTGTCTTGATAGAAACTTGGATGAGTTTGAAAGTGGGTCACATACGGTTAAAAACTAGGTCACTGGGTCAAATTATTGAAAAACCTTGTGAACAATCTAGAGGTCACATTTTTAGTCCAATCTTGATCAGACTTGCTCAGGATGATATTCTTGATGATATCTCGATCAAGTTCGATCATGGGTGGGGCAGGATTAAAAAGTAGGTCATTAGGTCAAATCTTAAAAAAATCTTGTTTACACTGTAGAAGCCACAATTTCTGCCTAATATTCATCAAACTTGCTCAGAATGATAACCTTGATGATATCTTGATCGAGTTTGATCATATGTGGGCTTGGGTCAAAAAGTAGGTCACTAGGTCAAATCTTAGAAAAATCTTGTTTACACTCTAGAAGCCACATTTTCTGCCTATTCTTCATCAAACTTGCTCAGAATGATGACCTTGATGATATCTCAATTGAGATCCATCATGGGTGGGCTGGGGTCAAAATGTAGGTCACTAGGTCAAATCTTAGAAAAATCTTGTTTACACCCTAGAGGCCACATTTTCAGCCCAATCTTGATCAAACTTGCTCAGAATGATAACCTTGATGATCTCTCATTTGAGTTCGGTTGTGGGTGGTGTGGGGTGAAAAAGTAGGTCACTAGGTCAAATCTTAGAAAAATCTTGCCTACACTCTAGAAGCCACATTTTCTGCCTAATCTTGATCACGCTTGCTCAGAATGATAATCTTATGCCGTGTGATTCTTGCTCAGAATGATAACCTTATGCCGTGTGATTCTTTAGCCTATTGGAGGGGCTGTATTCGAATAAACTTTTCAAGCTACAATAGTAATGTGTACCTTGTCTGCATAAGCCTTTCAGATTGAATAACTCTCTGCACAATATGGATATTTTCAATGTTATCAAATGAAAATTAGAAATATTAATTTGTTTTCAACACAAGCCTCACCGATAGTCCATAAAATTAGCTCATTTAGGTATTTAACTATATAAGTAGCAAGCTTGCTGTTTATACAGCTAAATATCTAAATGAGCTAGTTTGGATTTGCAATGAAGAGAATTGGCAATCATAGACATGCGGTCAACTTTTGAAAAATCTTGTCCATTACTTGTGTGTAACATTGTTGTAACCAACACTTAACAAATGTCAGGTGAGCGCCCCAGGACCCTCAGGGTCCTCTTGTTTTTAAAATCTTTAAAAATCTTCTTCTCTGAAACCACAATTTCTAGAGCTTTGTTATTTGATATGTAGCATCATCTAATGGTCCTTTACCAATGTGTTAAAATGATGACCACGGACCAAAAATGGCCCTGTCCTGTGGCTGGTAATTTTTACATAGACTTATATGAGGAAACCTTTAAAAATCTTCATCTCTGAAACCACAATTTCTAGAGCTTTGGTATTTGATATATAGCATCATCTAATTTGTCCTTTACCAAATTTGTTAAAATGATGACCGGGCCAAAACTGGCCCTGTCCTGGGGCTTGTAATTTTTACATAGAATTATACAGGGAAACCTTTAAAAATCTTCTTGTCTGAAACCACACCTTCTACAGCTAAGATATTTGATATGAAGCATCACCTAATATACCAATACAAAGTATGTTCAAATAATGACTTCTGGGCCAAAAATGGTCTCACCCTAGGGCTTTAGACTTATTAACAATGAAGCTACAGTTAAAAAATTCCCCCCTTTACAATTTCCTCACAGTTATTTCCCTTGTCTCATCAGCATAGCCATAAGGGGCAAAGGGAGATAACTGCATTGGAGTTCTAGTACCTCCTGAATAGTTATTCTATTTATACCTATTTATAATAAAATATAAAATATGGAAGGCGGATCAGTGTAGCTGTTTTAGAAGGCATAGAAACAGATCTATCAAATTCCATTAGCAAACAGCAGACCCTGATCCTATAGGAGCCACCTTATCTGGATCTACTCTGTTTGCAGATGGGTGAAAACAAGATTATATGAGGGAAATTAAGGGTTAAATAGACTTCTT